>JAJIYU010004001.1:0-25376 GCA_030144865.1 Tinospora cordifolia
TAGTATTCACATTTATTGTGCTAACACACACCTTTTTCATACCCATATTAACATATATGTGTATTTATACTTTATTTTTATTTATTTCTTAAGCAACTCCTTAAATTTCATTATTAATTTTACTAAACCTTAATTTTTCATTTAATTATCAAATTAAGGTTTTATTTGTTTAATTTTCACTCTATTTCTAATATATTTTATTTTTCATGTGCCAACCCACAATTTGCACCCGAAAATTTCTTAAGATCTTTGAAATTAATTTATTCAACTTATTTTATTTATTTTAATTTTTTTTTTGACAAAATTCTGGGGTATTACACGTTGACGTTGATGTATCATCAATTTCTTATAGTGGTTATCACATACCTTACCCAACTATATGAGATGTTTTGCATTGTTTGGAAACCATGAAGAGTGATTCCATACTCCAAGCCAAGTGATCATGTACACCCATATACCATTCACCCAAACCGTCCCTTGTAGGTGTGCAATGGTGTGTGGGTGTGTACACATGTGACAAAGAGAATTTTCTAAAAATATAATGAGTGTGCCACAAGCAAACCCTAGCCGTCCAAAGGAAAGGATCATGTGTATACCAACCATGATCATGTACACCGTAATCCTAGCACACATATGACATTCCAAATAACCCAAATTAGATGCCAAATAAAGAAGGAAACCCTAGAAATAAGAAAGATTTTAAGCTTATGATTGATGCCCAAATTAGAAGGTTGCCCTATGCTCCCATATGGTGCCAAGAGTAGCACCTAGAAAGTTTCTAAAAATGATCTTGCTTGATGAGTACACCACACAAGGACTTAGATTAGAAATTTCAGACCATGATCTGATATTGTACACACGAGTTTCCTTGTACAATTATTAGGTGACGTCCAAGAGAAGAAGAAATAAGAAAGTCTCTAATCATGCATGCTTGACACCCAAGTTTGAATAATTCTAGTAAAGATTCTTAATACACTTTGCAATACCCTATAGTCTTGTACTAAACAAAATGAAACAATTCAATTTAATTTGATTGAATTTTTGTGAGAAATGAAAACAAGTCCATTTCAGGGATAAATTTAGCAGGTCCAAAGCTCCATTTTTGTGAATCTAAGGACCTCAAAATGACTTGAAAAAACATGAGATGACATGAATTGATTGACTATACAACATATCCAAAAATTAGCTCAATTGGCAAAAAATTAGGGTTTCAGTTACCTAATACCCTTCAGAGGAATCTAAATTAGGAAAGTAAACGCATAAAGATCACCCTAGTCAAATGATAGTTGGAAATGTGCATTAGTTTAACATGAACACAAAAATATATTAAAGGCCTTAATTCTTAGTAAATAAGGAGACATGATTTTTTATTACATTTATGTGGATCCATAAATACTTGGCCACCCCTAAACATGTGTAAGTCACATGGGTGGAACACTTTAATCATGTACATCTATGCCCTATTAAGCAAAAATAGGTCTCTATGTGTGTGTGTGTGTGTGCACACATGTGAGCAATCCTAATTAGAAGTTTCTAAATGATGAACCATGCTCTCACACCAAACCCTAGTCGTCACACACAAAGGGAAAACCAAAAATCACAAACAAAAAAGTTTCCTAAACCCAAATGTGCACTAATCTTGGCGCCACAATGGGGAGTTACCATCATGTCCTTAACACAAACCCTAGCTGTCACATTGGCACTCACATGCAAAACGTCCCCTATTTATTGTGGAATGTTTGTGTGTTGCCCAAGATGTCCCCCTTGCCTCTTGAAAATCTATGTAAACCCCCCTTGTACACACTCCTTCCTCATCCTAAAGCAAAAGTTGACACTTCCCTCTTAGCTTGTTCTAGCCTTCTTCATGGCAAGCCTTTTGTTCCTGAGTGATCTTGAAGTATTCTTGAGTGCTTTGGAGTTTAATTGAGTGTTCTTGAGTTATCTTTAGAGGGATAGACGTTGGAGTAAGAAACCTCTATGGGATTTCCATCAAACTTTCAACTAAGGTGAAAATGATTTCTAAAACCTCCTCTTTTCTTTTTTAGATTAATACCACGTTCATTGCATGTTTAGTTTTCAAAAAATCATTCATGTTTTAATTTCAAAAATTTAATCATGATTTCAGTTTCAGTTTAGTACATGAGCATGTTTTAAGCATTCATGAATCCATGCCAAGTGTAGTACCATGTTTAGGTTTATTTTAATGTATGATGCAGGTTTTTGGATGATTCATGCTTTGATTTTCAGATTGTTTATATACTAAATATATTTCTCTTGTTCTTAAATATGAGATAAATAATGAGATGTTGGTGATTAATAAACATGTGCCATCATAGTGGACATGTGGGACACTATGGATGTTCTTTTCATGTGACTAATTCACATGGTATAAGACTAAAATATTTGGTTGGTGGGTGAGAGGCCCTAAGTCCAAAAGTCCAATGAAATTGGTTAAGTAATATCTTTTTTACTCTAAGGAGGTATTTTGTTAAGAAAATCAAGGGCTTTGAAAACCCTTTTGGTTTAAGTCACAAAATGTTGTTTAAAATGCCTACTGTATGCAAACGTATGAATTATGGGTGTGTTTTTAGTCTAAATTAGAAAATTGGTTATTTGAAAAAGATCCACTGGGCTATGTGCTCACCCTTCCTCTTTTATTTTTCAGGAAATTGATTTGCATGAAAACCATGAATATTAGTTAAACCTTTTTGTAAATTTAGAAAATTTATAATTTTTATGTAAGAGCATGTTGTCCAAGTTTTGAATATTCTGCAATAATAGTTTCTTTTTAAGATTAGGTTATGTACTCTACTTTATTAAATTAATAAAGTTTATGAATTTATTTTATCTCTTGCATTATTTAGTTTAATTCCTAAATATGAGTTAAGTATTCTTAAATTCCATTAAGACATGAGATAATTGAAAATGAATGTCAAGTATGAGTCACTTGTAATGTAATATCGGCCCGACCCGCCTATATGGTTAAGTTCACTGTTAAAAATAGTGGTTACATCCCAATAAAGAAAGAATAGGGCGATTGGGGCATTACGCACTTGCCAAACTAGATTAGAAAGATGCCTTACTCACACCTTGACCTGATTTACTTGTTGATTTATACACACAAACCATATATACAAAGCCAACCGAAAACCATAGTGTGTATACTACCATGATGCCACAAAGGAAATGTTTCCATGAAATGTATGTGTGATGCTCAAGCAAATGAGTTAATAAGAAAACATGTCATGAACACAAAATATGATCTAAATGGATGTCCTAAGTGGTTTAAAAGTTATTCTAAACTTGATTTGTGCTCACACACATAGAGGAAACAAAGAAATATCCAAAGATTATGTGCACACATGATTAGGAAACCCTAGTGAGCACACTTGCCCTATTCAATTCAAACTGTCCTCTTGGCTCATGGAAAGATGCTCAATTTGTGAGCTGCCCTAGCTACCCAAGACGTCCCCCCCCCCCCCCCCCCCCCCCCCCCCCCCCCCCCCCCCACCCCCCTCCCCCCCCCCCCCCCCCCCCCCCCTTAGCCTCTTGAAAATCTATACAAATCCCCTTGTGCACACTTCTTCTTCATCTCAAAGCAAGAGTTGACACTTTCCTCTTAGCTTGTTCTAGCCTTCTTCTTGGTAACCCTTTTGTTCTTGAGCGATCTTGAAGTATTCTTGAGTACTTTGGTGCTTAATTGAGTGTTCTTGAGTTGTCTTTGAAGTGCTAGACTATTGAAGAAAGGAACCTCTGCTAAAATTTTGATGAAAAGTTTCATAAGGTGGATAAGATTTCTTACACTTCTAAGGAGCGTAGGTTGTAATACCCTGAAAATTTTTGCACCAAGTGAAATAAAACAATAAAATTCCAATTGGGTGAGAAATGAGATAGAGTTCGTTTTAGTAATGAATTTAATAGGTCCAAAACCTTCATTTAGTGAACCTTAAGGGCCCAAAATGACCCAAAATGAAATGATATGGCATAAACTGATCAATTGGACAATATATTATAAAATCATTTCATTTGCTCAAAGATTATGGTTTCATCTACTTAATGTCCTTCAGTGGAGTTTAAATTAAGAAAGAAAATGCAGATTACCCTAGCCAAATGAGAGTTTCAAATTTTTATCATTATTATGTGAACCCAAAAATATATGATAAAGGCCCTAATTCCTAGCCAGTTAAGAAATATGAATTTTTATTAAATTCTTGTAGACCCAAAAATGCATGGGTGATGATGCTAACAGGACTTGATCATGTGTTATCACGTACCTTACCCAACTATATGACATGTTTTGTGTTATTTGGAAACCATGAAGAGTGATTCCATACTCCAAGTCAAGTGATCATGTACACCAGTATTCCATTCACCCAAACCGTCCCTTGTAAGTGTGTGTGTGTGTGGGCGTGTGCACACATTTGACAAAGAGAATTTTCTAAAAATATAATGTGTGTGCCACAAGCAGACCCTAGTTGTCCAAAGGGAAAAATCATGTGCATACCAACCATGATCATATACACCTTAATCCTAGCACACATATGGCATTCCAAATGACCTAAATTAGAAGCCTAATGAAGAAGGAAACCCAAGAAATAAGAAAGATTCTTAAGCTTATGATTGATGCCCAAATTAGAAGGTTGCCCTATGCTCCCATATGGCGCCAGGATTTGCACCTAGAAAGTGTCTAAAATGATCTTGCTTGATGAGCACACCACACAAGGACCTAGATTAGAAGTTTCAGACCAAGATCTGATATTGTACACACTAGTTTCCTTGCACAATTATGAGGTGACGTCCAAGAGAAGAAGAAATAAGAAAGTCTCTAATCATGCATGCTTGATGCCCAAGTATGAATAATTCTAGGAAAGATTCTTGATACACTTGCCAAACTAGATTAGAAAGATGCCTTATTCACACCTCGACCTAATTTGCTTGCTAATTTATGCACACCAATCGTAGAAACAAAGCTAACTGAAAACCCTAGTGTGTATACTCCCATGATGCCACAGAGGAAATGTTTCCATGAAATGTATGTGTGATGCCCATGAAAATGAATTAATTAGGACACATGTCATGAGCACAAAATCTGATGTAAATCGACGTCCTAAGAGGTTTAAAAACTATTCTAAACTTGATTTGTGCTCACACAAATAAAGCAAACAAAGAAATATCCAAAGAATATGTGCACACATGATTAGGAAACCTAGTGAGCACACTTGCCCTATTCTATGCAAACCGTCCGCTTGGCTTATGGAAAGATGCTCAATTTGTGAGTTGCCCTAGCTACCAAAGACGTCCACCCTAGCATCTTGAAAATCTATATAAATCCACTTGTGCACACTTCTTCTTCGTCCCAAAGCAAGAGTTGACACTTCCTTCTTAGCTTGTTCTAGCCTTCTTCTTGGTAACCCTTTTGTTCTTGAGTGATCTTGAAGTATTCTTGAGTACTTTGGTGTTCAATTGAGTGTTCTTGAGTTGTCTTTAAAGTACTAGACATGTTGAAGAAAGGAACCTCTGCTGAAATTTTGATAAAAAGCTTCATAAGGTGGATGAGATTTCTTATACTTCTACTTTGCTAGTTTGAGTTTCTAGCATGTTTATGCATCTTTTATTTTTAGTTTAGCACATTTAATTTCAGTTTTCAACATGTTTAATCATGATTTAAATTTAGTTTATCATGGATGCATGTTTTAAGTATTCATGATACCATGCCAAGCCTAGTTTCCATGCTTAGGTTTGATTTAAATCATGAAGCATGTTATGTATTGTTTTCATGCTTTTTAAATGTTTTATTCTTAATTTTATTATTCTGATTTTAGATCCATGAATATGTGAAAATTAAGTTTGAAGTTTATGAAGCACGTACTGTCATAGTAATCCAAGTGATGCTATCGGTGTTCTTTACATATACTTAGTGTATATGGGTCTTATCATTGAGTGTGGATGGATATAAACAAAAGTAGTGAAAATTTGGATGTGAGATCCTTATTCTAATGGAACATGACAAGATGAATTGTCTTTCCATCCATGAGTGGAGTGCTTTAATACAAACATCAAGTGATTAGAATTCCTTTTAGTCATAATGTCAACAATAACCAAAGATGTTGTTTGAATCGCATAATTGTTTATAAGCGTTTGAACTTGGATGTGACTTTTGAGTTGAATTTGTAGTTGTCTATGGAATGATCCACTGGGCTATGTGCTCAACCCTTCCTTTCATATTTTTAGGAAATTGAATCATGAAAACTATTGAAAATTAGATAGGGTTTCAAATTTGAGAATTTATATGCAAGGGCATGTTGCCCAAATTTTGATTATTTAAATTAAGACTTCCGTTGAATTTAGTTTTTAGATTTAGTTTATGTACTCTTTTGTTATTTGAGATTCAAGTATGTACTACTTTATTATTTTATTTAATGTAGAAAGATTAAAGATTTCTTTTATCTTCCTTGTAATAGTCTTATTAAATTAAAGTTAAATTATTTGGGTTGCTTATTATGAATCAATAAAACTTGAGATAAATGAAATAGAATGTGATGCAAGTTGTGTACTTGTAATGCAATACCGGCCGGACCCGCCTTGTGGTTAAGTCCATTTGAAAGTATTGGGAGTTAGGGTGTTACATGTTTTGACCTTCTCCCTGGGTGTTTTGTTGTTGCTGGCGAGCCTGCACATATAGCATAGTCCTCGTCTCTTTATTTGCTCCTTAGACTTGTCTTTGTTCTACCCCTATTTTTGTGTTGTCTTCCCACGACTCTTGCTCTTTTTCTGGGCCCCTTGATCTCTTTCATTTCGGGGCCTTTTGTTCTTCCTCTTCAAGCTTTGTTCCACGTTGAGCTCCTATTCTAGAGTTAGAGTTTTTTCCAAGACGTCCTTATACATTTTAGGCCTAGATTCCTTACTATCTTTCGGATCTTCATCCTAAGACCCTGTGCAAAATGACTAGCCTTCATTCTCTCTTTCCTAATTAATTTTGGTGAGAATTTGGCCAGTTTAGTGAACTTTCTCCCATATTCGGCCACAGTCAAGTCCCTTTGATTCAGCCGAACAAATTCTTCTTGTAGCTCACTCAGTGTCGTTTCAGGAAAAGACTTTTCATAGAAGATCTCCGTGAACTTTTCCTAGCTAATTGCTCCAACATTTGTGTTTAGGTACCAGTAGTTGTGGTGTCGCCTGAGGTAGTGCCCTCATGATCTGGTCTAAAACTCTCCGAGTGACTTCATCCATCATGTTTGCCATTCGCATTTCCATCCGAATAGGAGTTTCCTGCTCTTGTCGTTCAATTTCGTTAGACGTTGGGACCCTGGTAGCGTATGTCTTTGATCCAACCATTATCTACAAATTGGGTAGATTGTTAGTATCAAACATTCATACTATCATGACTTTAGATTCATGTTTCTAGGTTCTCGATTTGATTAGTGGCCTAACAGCTTATGTTTCTAGAATTTTTTTGTTCTTGGGTACAAGATTTGGTTTCATATGACGTACATATAAAGAAATCAAGCATGTTTTTCAAACAATCATACAATCATACAAGTTTACACATGCATAGCAAAATTCTAGACTTCCATTTAAGCTTCTAGGTTCAAGTATCACATACCACTCTACCCCTTCCACTTAGACTTTCACTTAGAAAATTACTACACCAAACTGTAATACACCAAAAGTCAAGGAACAAATTATAGAATTTTGGGAGTTTTAAATATAAAGTAAAATAAATAAATAATTTATAAATTTATAAATGCTTCACTATCATGAAATACAAAGAAAAATAAACTTGGTATAATTGTAAAAATTAATAGAAAATTTGGAGAATATCATGAAGGCACAAAAAATGGCAAAAGGCCCTGATTACTGCGGTAATGCTTGCAAAAAACCAGAAATGCATGAAAATGACATTTTTCTAGTTACCGCGGTAATAGAAATCATTATTGCAGTAATGCAATACAAAATTGAGAAATTGATGCATTTTGGTTACTGCGGTAGCCTATTGCGGTATTCGCCAAAACACTCTAATTTCAATGTGTTAACCACGCAATTACTGCAATAATTGGAGCCATTACCGTTGTAATATGCAAAATTTACATCTCCGTGTGTGATTTTTATGCAATACCCCTAATTCTCATACACAATTGCGCAAAAACCTTCCTAGCCGCCACAGATCGACTCTTCTTCTTCCCAAAGGCATTCTAAAATATTCCTAATCTGTTCAAACCCTCCTCTATTGGTTTCTAAAGCTTAGATTTTCGACGAACAATATCATCAAGGGTGGATCTGAGTTGAGACATGATTCGAAATAGTTCGTGCAAAGGTAAATCACAAAACTCTAGCTTGAATCACGACTTTTATCATGGTTGGACATTTTCTTAAGTATATTCTCATTGTTTGTAAAGCATATATTGTTGGGATTGTTTGGAGCCCCTTTTGGCAAGAAATGGAAGGGAAAAGCGTGGAACACCGAGGTATAAATATTTCCTTAGTTGATGTGTGTTTTAAGCTAAATATGTGTTTGTTAGAGTTTTAAATACACGAGGAAACCAAGAACTGGACAATGCATGCATAAGCGTTGCAATTTTTGGAAATCCCATAGTTACTGTGGTAACACACACAAGGATGACGAACCTGATTGGCTACCGTGGTAACCTGTTGAAAAAACTAGTATGTGCATTGGTTACCCTGGTAACCGACTGCAATAACACATGTCGCAGATCTGTGGTAATATGAATGCATCCCAAACCCTATTTTTTGACTTTAATGCACAAATCTGGGTGACTATAGTAGTACCCTTCTTTATTGCGGTGCACAAAAAAAGAACATGATATTACACACCAATCACTATTTAGATTAAGTGGATGCTGAAACATGATAATCAAACCATTATAGGTTGAGGATTTGAATCAGTAGAACAAGTATTAGAACAAGCGAAGCTTAGCAACAGGTGGAAGTAATTACCTTGCTCCCTAGTATTATTTGAATTTTAATGCTGAACATGTGATGTGTTTTACGTTACTTGAATGCCTAGAAGCATGCTAGGATGTTATTATATGATTTGGTGAATGGCATGAATGTATGAATGCTAGAATAACATGAGTTAATTGTCTATGTTTGGAGTTTACATGATTTTATCACATGAGATGATTATTGTATTATTTATGTTTCAATGAGATGATCAGAATGATTGCATTATTGGATAATTATGTGTTATACATAATGAATTGATATCATTCTTGTTATGAGATGTTTTTTGATACACATGCAAAGATAAATTGAGAATTGAACCATGTACCATTGCAATGGTCCATAAGAGATCACTGTGGGTGTTCTCGTGATATGAAATGATGGGTTTGCCCGTAGTTCCAGATGATAAAACTATGGGTGTGATCCTAGTTCCTTGGTGATGGATTGATGGATATGACCCTAGTTCTCGAGTTTGGTAATGGGTGTTCCCCTATTCGATTGGAACCTAGCGTATAGTGCATTTTTCTCGTCTTCTTTGACATGATAATGATGAAAGAACACCAAGGTTAGACCCTTCGGTCTAATTAACGACTATTGATAACTTAATGTTTGAAACACCTAATATATGATAAGTGTTTTCATGTTCTGTGTTTAATTTAAATAATGTTATTGATGTGTTGTGTAAGATCCATTAGGCTCTGGAGCTCACCCCAATATTTCTATTTTAGGTGATCTTTGAGACACTTCGAGTTACAGTACGGTTGGGTGTTGTTTAGATATTCACAAACTTTACTAGGAGGTTGTGATTTGATTTTTCTTTATTTTTGTATATGAATATTAGTCCAACTGGGCAGATGTCCCTTTTTGTTGGTTTTGTCTTAATGTATTTAGGAGTTGGTATTGGGTCAAATGGGCTTATTTTTAGACTATAGTATGAGTACTTTATGTCTAGTTTTATTCAGTTTAATCCATGAAATTTGATGAGATTTATTATGTTTTATCTCCTATTGATGTCTCTTGGTGTGTCTAAGAGATTAATGAGTTATTTGTATGGGATTTGGTATGTCTGAAAGATATTGAATGAGAATTTGAACTTGAGAAAAGTAATGTCTATGTTCTCAGCAGACGGTATATGTGTTGACATTTGATGACGTGTCTCTCTATGCGTAACATACATGATAGAAATGAAGGACCTAGAATTGGGATGTTACAAAGTTGTTATCAGAGCCTAGGCAGTAGTTGTTGGTCTAGAATGAGATAGGACACTTGAACTTGGAGGCATAGATGGAAGCTTAGAAATCTCATTATGCTAGTGTCAATTGGGAGTTGATTGAATGTTTGTTTGCATGCTACATAATGTTAAGATTTTGAATACTGAGACCAAAAATCTTGTACCCAAAACAAACTTGAGGGCTTGAAACCCTCAAACTTCAAACGTAGAAACAAAGATTAATAGGTCACTGCACATACCAAAAACATAGAGGCATGCATCTAGAGACATGATAGGAATTTATTTAGACAATAGAATCACAAACCATGAATAGCGATATGAAATATGGCACTCATCACAAGTTGCAAAAACATTTAGTATCCGAATTCTAAGATAAAAGGGGTTTGTGTAACCCTGATTGAATTGATATTAGATTGTCATTCTCTTTGATTACTAAAAGTTCTATTATTGACATCACATTGAACTGATGGATACTAAAATGACTTTTGGCTTGCAAATAATGCAAGAACAAGAGGTAACGGTACAAGAGATGAAATACTGATAAATCTGGGCAGAGGGAGGATGGAATACCAGTGGTAGTAGCTCTGACTAGGGCAGTGGTAAGCGTAAATATGTTAGCTAAATTTGCTCAAAAAGTGGTGGAATAGGTCATGAGAAACCTTGCACAGATGTAGAACCAGCCACCAGTACAACCATAGCCATAGGCACAGCCTCAACCCCAAGTTCATCAGGCTGCGTTACCAAATGGTCTAGTAGCATAAAACAAACCAATTGTGGATGATATAAGATATAAGAACTTATTGATCGAATTTTAGAAGCTACGACCCAACACTTTTAAGGGTTTGGTTGATCATGTAGCTGATGATAAGTGGTTCACCGATATGAACAAACACTTGAATGCATTAGGGGCAACTGGCACTAGGAGAGTTGCATTAGGAGTGTACCAGTTTGAGGGACCCGCCTATCATTGGTGGGAGATGGTCATGGATGATCCTACTACAAATGTGTCTATTATGACTTGGGAACAGTTTAAGATTCTATTCTATTCACACTTTTTCTCCATGGCAAAGACAAAATAGATATAGTAGGAGTTCAACAAACTAACATAGAAAAATATGACTGTGGCTAAGTATGAATAGAAATTCACTGAATTATCGAGGTTTTCCCTAGAATTGGTAAGGGATAAGCAGTCCAATGCAGACAGGTTCACCGAAGGATTAAAGGTAGAAATATGAAAAATCATGCATCCTTTGAGATTAACCACCCTTAAGGACATGGTGGAAAGAGCACAATTCATCAAGCTAGATCTCGAGTATGAGCAAGCCTTGAAGAATAGATAGAAAAGGTCACTGCTGGAACAAGCGACAAGAGCCTCATAGAAGAGGCAAAACAAGGGGGATGGATATCGGGCGCCCTAGAATCAGAATTAGGCTCAGAACCAAAATAGGTCACAGAGCCAGTAGACACGGACTAATTTTGCTAGGGACAAGCGGAGGGAATAGGCAAAGAGGCAAGGGTTGTGCTTCTTATGTCGCTAGAGGGGACATATTGCCAAGAAGTGCCCTAATAGAGGTCTAGTTCCTACTTAGCAACAAGAAGCGAGTGGACAAGATGGTCATCCACAACAAAGGCAGCAACCACAGTCCCAACCACAGCAAAATTAGGGGCAGAACCAAAATCAAGGTCAATGATAGAACTAAGCTCGACTCTATGTTGTTGATGCCCAAGCTAAGTATGCGCCGGCAGTGGAAGGTATTTTCCTTTTGTTTAATGTTGCTGTGAAAGTCTTGTTTAACTCTGGTGCTACCTGATGCTTCATTTTTGAATGCGTAGTAGATAGATTACAATTGGTGACAAATCCATTGCCTATGACATTACATGTAGCCACACCCATAGGAGACACAGTGAACTCTATCAAATATTGTAAATGTGACCTTAGATTTGGGGACAAGCTAATAGGAGCTAATCTCAATACACTTCCTTTTATGGGTATGATGTCATATTGGTATGGATTGGCTAACCTTATATCAAGTCAAGATAGACTATCTGAAGCGAAGGTTCATTGTGATGTTGCCTTCTGGGGATGTGCTTAGAATAAATGGGAATGTGCAAAAATTGCCAAGGAGTCCTATGGTAGCTATGTTGCATTGCTTGAAACAAAAAGAAGACTTCAAACAATTGTTAGAAGTGGATGTTGAAACATTTAGAGAAATACAAGAGGTACTCGCATAATAGGAATATGCAGATGTATTCCTAGATGATTTACCTGGACTACCACAAACAAGTAGAGTTCAAGATTGAGTTACATCCTGGCACTGACCCCATAGCTAAAGACACAACTAGATGAGCTCTGTGAGAAGGGATTTATCATACCAAGTGAGTCACCATGGGGAGCTCTAGTGTTATTTGTGAAGAAAAAGTATGGATCTATGAGACTTTGTGTTGACTATCGGAAGTCAAACCAAGTGACAATAAATAACAAGTGTTTGTTGCCTCAGATAGATGACTTGTTTGACTAGTTGAGGAGAGTCATTCATTTTTCCAAGATTGATCTAAGGTTTGGATATCATCAGTGAAGATCTGTGAGTCTAACACACAAAACAGCCTTCAAAACTCAATATGGACATTTCGAGTCCACAGTGATGTCATTTGGTTTGAGCAACACACCGAATGCGTTTATGGATTTGATGAACATGGTCTTCAGACAATATTTGGATCAGTTCATTGTAGTATTTGTTGATGGCAATCTGATATACTCTAGATCAGAGGTAGAGCATGTGGAACATTTGAGGATTGTCTTAGAGACGTTGAGAAGAAAGGAACTCTATGTTAAGTTTAGCAAGTGTGACTTCTGGATGAAGAATGTTAAGTTCCTTGGACATGTCATCTCAGCTAAAGGAATATCCATAGACCTAGAGAAAGTAGAATTGTTATCCAACTTGAGGTAGCCTAAGATTGTAACAAAAATCAAAAGCTTCTTAGGTTTGGCTGGATATTACTACAAGTTTATCAAAAACTTCTCGAAGTTGGTTGTACCAATGATCAAGTTAACCAGAAATGGAGAGAAATTTGTTTGGGATGATAAGTGTGAACAATCATTCCAAGAATTGAAGAAGAGGTTAACTTCAGCATCTATCTTGGTCACACCTACTCACGGTGTGAAGTACATCTTATATACTAAGGCTTCACAAAATAGATTGGGCATTGTATTGATGCAGGACAGAAAGGTAATAACTTACACTTCATGTCAGTTGAAGATCCATGAATAGAATTACCCCACACATGATCTAGAGTTAGCATTAATTGTTTTTGCATTGAAGATCTAGAGACATTATCTCTATGGGGAGAGTTTCGATTTATTTTCTAATCATAATAGCTTGAAGTATATTTATACGAGTAGGAATTGAACCTTCGATAGCAGAGGTGGATAAAATTCATAAAAGATTATGACTTTCAGCTGCACTATCATCTAAGGAAGGCTAACGTGGTGGCTGATGTACTTAGCAGAAAATTTAGTAAGAAGGATGAAGAAAGGGATCAAATGTATCTGTTGATTAGTGACTATAACTTGGGTATAACTTTAAACAGAAACCAAGTTTATTTATGTGCAATGACTTGCTAGCCAGATCTCTTACATTAGATAAGAGATGAAAAAAAGGGGATAGATGGATTAATGATCTAATTGAGGGTGTCAAGCTAGGAAACCATACTAATTTTAGAATTGATACAAAGGGTATTCTTAGACTTGGGGATAGAGTCTGTATTCCTGAGAGTGGGCAGAGCAAAAGAACCATCTTGGATGAGGCTCATCAAACAAAGTACACTATGCATTCAGGAAGAGATAAGATGTACCAGAATCTCAGGAAAGTGTATTGGTAGAGAGGTATAAAGAGGGACCTTGCCAACTTTGTCTCTAAATGTCTGACTGATTAACAGGTAAAGGCCGAGCACAAAAAACCCACTAGTATGATGCAACCACTTCCTACACTAAAATGGAAGAGGACAATATTACAATGGATTTTGGAAGCAGCTTACTTAGGAATCAAAAAGGAGAAGACACAGTATGGGTAATTATAGATCTCCTCACAAAGGTAGATCACTTCCTACCCATCCGATCTATAGATTTAGTGGGAAAGCTTGGAGAACTATACGTCAAGGAAATAGTAAGGTTATATGGTGTACCTAAGACCATTGTGTTAAATAGAGATTCCAGATTTACATCTTAATTTTGGCAAAGCCTACAAAAGCAACTAGGCAGTAGACTCACCATGAGTACTACATTCCATCCTCTGACTAATGGACCAGTCTGAGAGGATGATAGAGATACCAGAAGATATGTTGAGAGCATATGTTCTTGACTTCAAGGGCAATTGGAGCAAGTACTTACACTTGGTAGAGTTCACCTATAATAACAGTTATTAGGCAAGCATACGAATGGCTCCATATGAAGCACTCTATGGTCGACCCTACAAGTCACCGTCATGCTGGATAGAGTTTGAGGATTAGGTACTCATAGGGCCAGAAATGGTAGAAGAGATGAACACACAAGTGAAACAGATTCAGAAAAGATTGACTACAGCTCAAAGCAGGCAGAAGAGCTATGCAGACAAAAGGAGAATACGTCTAGAATTCCAACCAGGTGCTAGAGTTTTCCTGAGGATCAGCCCTTAGAAAGGGATCAAGCATTTTGGGATCAACGGAAAACTGTCACCAGATTTATCAGTCCGATCAAAATACTTAAACTGGTTGGCAATTGTGCCTATGAACTGGAATTGCCTAACAAAATGTCCTCGATACATAATGTGTTCTATGTTTCGAAGCTGCGAAAGTACAAGCCGAACCCATCTCACATCATACAGTAGGAGGAGATAGTATTTTAGGACAATGCAACTTACAAGGAATCAACAATTCGAATATTGGATCGTAAGGTGTAGAGTATCATGACCGAAGACATTCCTTTGGTCAAGGTACTATGGAGACATCATGATGTGGAAGAGGCGACATGGAAGTTAGAAAGCGAGATGCAGACAAAATACCCAAATCTCTTCTCTAGAAACATCTGATATAACAACATCATAAGGGTAACTCATTCTTTTAAATTTTGAGGACAAAATTCTTTTAAGGGGAGTACGTTGCAATAGCCCAAAAGTCAAGGAACGAATTATAGAATTTTGGGAGTTTTAAATATAAATAAATTAAATAAATAATTTATCAATTTATAAATGTTTCACTATCATGAAATGCAAGTGAAAATAAACTTGGTATAATTGTAAAAATTAATAGAAAATTCAAAGAATATCATAAAGATACAAAAAATGGCAAAAGGCCATGATTATCGCGGTAATGCTCGGAAAAAAAAAACTAGAAATATGTGAAAATGAAATCGTTCTGGTTATCACGGTAATGCTATACAAAACTGAAAATTAAATGTATTATGGTTATCGCGGTAATGCGCCAGAAAACCCTAACTTTGATGTGTTAATCACACGATTACTGCGATAATTAGAGTCATCAATGCAGTAATACGTAAGAATTACATATATATGTATGATTTGCGCGCAGTAACCCTAATTCTCATACACAGTCGCGCAAAAACCTTCCTAGCTGCCACTGGCCGACTCTTCTTCTTCCCAAAGGCATTCTAAAATATTTTTAATCTATTCAAACCCTTCTCTATTGGTTTCTAAAGCTTAGATTCGCAAAGAACAACATCATCAAGGGTTGATCTAAGTTGAGATATGATTCAAACAACTCATGCAAAGGTAAATCACGAAATTCTAGCTTTAATCATGACTTTCTGTAATGGTTGGAAATTTTCTTAAGTATATGCTCATTACTTGTGAAGCACAGATTGTTGGGAGTGTTTGGAGCCCCGTTTTGGTGGGAAACAGAAGGGAAAAGTGTGGAACTCCTTAGTTGATGTGTGTTTTAAGCTAAATGTGTGTGTTAGAGTATTAAACACATGGAGAAACCAAGAACAGGACGATGTATGCACAAGCGTTGCATTTTTTGGAAATCTCATAGTTACTGCCCTAACAAACTGTAGTAACACACATAGAGATCACGAACCCCACCGGTTACTGCAATAACTGACCGCGATAACATGTTGAATCCATATGTGCACTCGTTACCATGATAACACATGTTATTGATTTTGGCAATCTGATAATGCAAATGCATCCCAGACCCTGTTTTTCAAGTTTTATGCACAGATCCTGATGACTGTAGTGGTGCCCTTCTCGATCACAGTACATAAAAGAAGAACATGATATTACACATCGGATGTTACCTTTATACACACCAATCACTATTTAGATTAAGTGGATGTTGAATTATGATAATCAAACCATTATAGATTGGGGATTTGAATCAGAGGAACAAGTATTAGAACAAGAGGAGCTTAGCAACAGGTGGAAGTGATTACCTTGCTCCCTAGTATTATTTCAGTTTTAATGTTGAAAATGTGATATGTTTACATTACCTAGATTCCTAGAAGCATGCTAGGATTTTTTTATATGATTTGGTGAATGGCATGAATGTATGAATGCTAGAATGACATAAATTAAATGTCCATATTCGTAGTTTACATGATTTTATCACATGAGATGATTATTGTATTATTTATGTTTCAATGAGATGATCAGAATGATTACATTATTGGACTATTATGTGTTATACATGATGAATTGATAATCATGCTTGTTATGAGATTTTGTTGATACACATACAAATATAAATTGAGAATTGAACCATGTATCGTCGCAGTGGTCCATGGGCGATCACTGTAGGTGTTCTCATGATAAAGAATGATGGGTTTACCCCTAGTTTCCGATGATAAAACTATGGGTGTGACCCTAGTTATTTGGTGATGGAGCGATTGGTAAGACTCTAGTTCTTAGGTTGGGTAATGGGTGTGCTCCCGTCCCATTGGAATCTCGCATATAGTGCATTTTTCTCATCGGACATGATAATGATGAGAGAACACCAGAGTTGGACACTTCGGTCTAATTAACAATTATTGATAACGTAATGTTTGAAATGCCTAATGTATGATAAATGTTTCCATGTTCTGTGTTTGATTTGAATAATGTTATTGATGTATTGTATAAGATCCACTGGGCTCTCGAGCACACCCCAATATTTTCATTTTAGGTGATCTTTGAGACACTTCAAGTTACAATATGACTGGGTGCTATTTAGATATTCACAGACTTTACTGGGAGGTTGTGATTTGATTTTGCCTTATTTCTGGTTATGAATATTAATAGAATTGGGCAGATGTCTCTTTTTATTGGTTTTGTCTTAATGTATTAGGAGTTGGTATAGGGCCACATGGGCCTATTTTTAGACTATTATGGGAGCACTTTATTTCTAGTTTTATTCATTTTAATCCATGAGATTTGATGAGATTTATTATGTTTTATCTCTTATTGATGTCTCTTGGTGTGTCTAAGAGATCTAGTATGTCCAAAACATATTGAATTGGAATTTGAATGTGAGAAAAGTGTCATCCCAATTCTCGGCAGACGATATATGTGCTGACATTTGATGACGTGTTTTTCCATGCGTGACAGATGTAAAAGAAATGAATAACCGAGAACTGGGGTGTCACACAAACAATTTTGCAAATGTCTTGATAACTAAGATCCGAGCCCAGTATACTCGACCGTCTCATACTAGCCAAACATAGAGAAACAAGTTCTTTCAAAGTTTTTGATCATTCACAAAATATGGTCTGTTATTCTCTGAATTCAGGCTTCCTCCGTATCACCAAATTCCTATGCGTCCCATACCATATAGAAACCATAGTTATAGAATCTTCTCGATCTCGTGTCTTGACCAAACAAGTACTCTGTTCTCACACATTTTCTGTTTCTATCCTGTCCTTGAGTTTTATGCATTTGATCAACTATTCCACCCATGTTTCTACCTAAAGTCACTTCCCTAGACCCATGGTTTCAATGTGGTCAACCCACAACCTTTGTCGAGTCAAGACACCACTCTTGGCATTTTTTTAATTTCTAGTCTGTTTGTTGCCCTAATTTTTCACCTTCTAATTTTCTTTTATAGAAACTAAGAGCGTTCTTTTACAGATAGTAAGGGTGGAACAAACTCTAGATCGGGCAGCAAGACCAAAGTCTGCTTAGCAACCACGCTTTCTCGGGCGAGACAACCTACCTCCCTTTTAATGTTTAGCTTTACTCAGGACAAGGCTTACCCACTATCAACTCAACTTGCAGTCTTTGCATCCAAATAAAACATTTCAAAACACATATTTCTTTTTTGAAAACATTTTCCAAAATAGTTTTTAATTTCAAAAACAGAAAGTAGGGCATTCTAATTTCAACTCAAAGCACAAGTCAAAAACCTAATCGAGTTATTACTTTCTAAATTTGATACCACACTTGGTAAGATTAAACTTTCTAATTCTAGCCCAACAACTAATGTCTAGGCTTGACTTTCTAATTATTGCCAGGCAACGAATGCATAGGCTCTAATACCCCCCTTGTAACAGCCCGAATCCCCTAGTTCTTATTTGGACTTAACAACAGGTGGGCCGAGCCGGTATTACATTAGAAGTACATAACTCGCCTTCTTATTCTTTTTATCCCACACCTCATTAAGATTCAAGAGTACTTAACCCAAAATTTATAAACAAAGTTCAATAAGGCAATTACACAATAGATAAAAAAAACTTTTCAAATCTTTATTGATTTGATAAAAGAGAGTACATAACTCAAAACTGATAAAAGAACTTAAATTCACCGAAAGTTTTACATTATAGATATTCAAAATTTGGTGTTACATGCCCTTACATTCAATTATAAGAACTTTCTAAAATTAGAACTTATCTAATATCAAAGTCTTTATGTGATTCAAATCCCTGAAAAATAAAACAGGAAGGGTGAACACATAGTCTAGTGGATCTTTTTAAAACAACCAAATTACTAATTTAGACTAGCAACTCATTCAAATTCAAGCATTGTAAAATATTAGGCGTTTCAAATTGAAAGGGTTTTAAAGCCCTTGATGTTCTTAACAAAATACCTCCTTTCGAGTAAAAAAACATTTATTTTGCCATATTCATTGGACTTAGGGACTCAGCTATATTTCAAGCATTTTGGACTAGAACCATGTAAACTAATCATAAGTAAAGAACACCCATATTGACCCTCATGTTCACTGTAACAATACATGGCTCTTAATCTCAACATCTTTCATTAAATCGCATACTCATAAATCATAAATAAAATAATTTCAGCATGTTTAATACATAAGCATTCAAAGCATGAAAACAGACACATAGTATGCATCATACTTTAAAATAAACCTAAACATGCATAATTAGAGCACGACATGGTTTCATGATCAACAAACATGACATACATGCAAATCTAAATTTAAATCATGTTCTTCAAACCTAAATGTGCATACTAAACTGATATCAAGCATACATGAACATGGTATTAAACTAAAAAAGTAAAATGGAGGTTTTAGAAATCACTTGCATCTCTATTGTTAGCTTGGTTGAAATCGGACAGAGTTTCCCCTTCTTCCCAACATCTATCTCTCAAAGAATGCTAAAAAACACTTAATCAAACACTAAAGCACTCAAGAATAGTTCAAGATTACTCAAGAACTAAGGGGGTGCCAAGAAGAGAGCTAGAGAAAGTCAAGAGAGACAAGTATGTTATTGTTTTGGGACAAGGAAGAATGAGAGCATTAGCTGGGTTTATATAGAGTTTCATGAGCACAAAGGAGGACGGTTTGGGTATGTTTACAAGGGAATCTTTCCTTCTCAACTTGTGAACAAGTTTTAGTTTGTAGCCACTAGGGTTTCCTTATCTTATGTGAGCATACCCACAATTTTGGCATGTGAGTGAAGATTTGATTTCTTTTTTCGTTTCTTTCTTAGTTGTGAACTCAAATAGGTTTAGAACCCTTCCCAAATCAGTTGAGATGGCAATATAGGTGTTCTTATGAGCATAGAACCTTTCCAATTCTTTCTTGTATAGTTTGGGTCACCAATCAATCTTGACACACCAGCTTGGAGACAACTTGTTAATATGGTTTTGTGCTCACAAAATTTGCTAGGAATGTTTCTAATGTTATGTGTTACAAATCAACAAGTGAATCTCTTTGGTACTTCAAGGTGTGGGCAAGGAAATGATCTCAATTTATTCCTCTCTTGATCATCAAGCAACTTCTAATTTGATTGATGTGCACAAGGTAGGATTAATCTATTTTGGGCATCAATCATAATATAGGATCTTTCAAAAAAATCAGAAATATTCTACTTATCCACTATGGTAGACATCTTAATAAGTTTCCATAGGGGAACTTCTATTCTTAGAATTGTGAGCAAGGTAACTTCTAATCTTGGACTTTACCTCTTTTTGGCACCATAAATGGGTATGGAATCTTTCCCATTTCTATTCCTTGGACGTTGAGCATGGTGGCTAGTGTGTACATGATCTAAATTTGATGGAAACATCATCAGGGTTCCAAACTTCCAATCTAGGCTCTTGAATCAACATGATACTACTTCTAATTAAGCTCATAGAAAGTTCTTGTTCTTGGTTTCTCTCTCTTTTTGGTGTCACAAAGAGGCTTAGGCAACTTTCTAACATGGATTAGATCCCTATGTTGATGTCAAGGGTGCATGGACCGTGGGTGTACATGATCACTACATGGACACATTTCTAAAATGGCTAGGGTTCCTTAATTTGGGACATTCTTTTGTGTGTGGAGCATGGTGTACATGATCACTCATGGTGGCACACATGATCATGTCATGCTAATATCATTACCCATATGACTTGCATGTGCTTAGGAGTGTTCAACCATTTTTGGGTCAACATGAATTTAATAGAAATTCATATCTCATATTTGGCTAAGATTTTAGGCCCTTAGCACACATTTTTGGGTTCACATAAAATCAATAAAAATTCATAACTTCTATTTGGCTCAGGTTCCTTCCATTTTCTTTCCTAATTTAGATTCCACTGAAGCATATTAGGCAAATGAACCCTTAATTGGACAAATGAAATGAATTTCGGATACCTAGACTAATTGGGTGATTTGTTTAATTTTATTTCACTTCATTTCATTTTTATTTCTCAATTTTTACTCCCTTAAGGGGTTTTTGAGCAATTAAACTAGTTAATTGATCCCTGAAATGAGTTGGTCTCATTTATCCTTATAATTCGATCATTTCCTTTTATTTGATACACTTTTTTAGGGTATTACATTTCAACAAAGGAACCATTCAACCAAGTGTTGAGACCTTAAGTCTAGGGAAAAGAGACCATAGATAGAGACTTGGGTGTTGCCAAAGAGGCATAATAGATCATAAATAAAAATCATTAGGACATAAGTTAGAGACTAAAATGTGTGAAAAATGAAACAAAAGACTTCTTTGGTTTGTGTGTTGATTGAATAGTCATTTACATGCTTTTGATATTATGATTAAGAATACTGATATATGAAACAAAAAATCCTACACCCAAAACAAACATGAGAACTTGAAAATCTCAAATTTTAGACTTAAAAGCATAAACTGATAGGTCATTGAACAAACTGAGAACTTAGAAACATGAACCTAGAGTCATGATAGCACAAATGAGTGAGAAAAGTTGTTTTGACAATAGGGTCACAAACTACGAATAGAGATATGAAAGATGTCACTTATCACAAGTTACAAAAACATTTAATATCTGAACTTTGAGAGCAAGGGGGTTTGTATAACCCAGATTGAGTTGAGATAAAGCTATAACTCTTTTTGTGCATTGAAATTTCCCTTACTGATATCATGTTGAACTAATGGACACTAAAATGATTTTTGGCTTGTAAATAATGGCAATAATAAGGGGAAATGGCTAAAGAAATGAAAATACCAATGAATCTACGCAGAGGGGGAATGGAATGCCAGTGGCAATAGCTTTAGCTAGGAGGGTAGTAACTACAAATATGTTAGTTGAATTCACTCAAGAAGTAGTGGAATAGGTCATGAAAAACCTATCACAAATTCAGAACCAGCCACCAGTACCACCATAGCCCCAACCCTAAGTTCCTTAGGCCCCAATGCCTAACGTTCAAGTTGCATCGGACCGACCGATTGTGAATGATGTAGCACAGAAGAATCTGCTAATGGAGTTTCAGAAGCTACAACCCAATACTTTTGAGGGCATGACAGATCACTTGGCTGCTGATAAGTGATTCATAGAACTGAACAAACACTTGAATGCCTTAGGGGCAACTGGCTCCAGAAGGTCATTAGTAGCGCACCAGTTTGTTGGACCTGCCTATCATTGGTGGGAGATTGTAATACCCTGAATTCTCTGCACTCAATTAAATGAAATTTATCATCAATTCAGTGAAATTTGGTGCAAAATGAAACCGGGCTCATTTAGGGCTAAATCTGGCAAGTTCCAAACTTTCATTTAGTGACCCGTAAGGACCTAAAACAATCTGAAATGAAGTAAGATGCATGAACCAACTAATTGGACAACATATCCAAAAATTAGAACAATTGGTCAAGATTAGGTTTTTCATTTGCCAAACACACTTCAGGGGGCCAAATTAGAAAAGAATTGGCATTTAGGGTACTTCATGAGGATCTAAATGACCCAAAATGAAATGGAATGACATGAACTAACAAAATGAATAACATATCCAAAAATTAGAATAATTGGCCAAAATTTGGATTTTCATTTGCCTAGTACCTTAGTGGGTTTTAAATAAGGAAAGTTTTTGAGGAAAAATCACCTTAGGCTAAACCATACCTTAAAATTTGCCTTAGGTTCATGTGATTCCAAAACTATAGGTTATAAATCATAATTCCTTGTAAATAAGGAGATATTAATTTTTATTTAATTTTTGTGAACCCATGAAGTCATGGCCACCCCTAACATGTGCAAGACACATGGGTAGAACACCATGATCATGCGCACCCTACCGTACCCAAAGCTCCATGGGACGTGTCCATCATTTGAATTCATGAAAAGTGATCTCATATGTCATATAACTGATCATGTATGGCCAAACCTACCCAAGGAATGAAACGTCCCATAGGAATTGGAAAATCCAAGAAGGGTGATTCCATGTACACCATGCCCCATTTGTGCTAAACTGGCCCATATGTAAGTGTGTGTGTGTGAGCACACATATGAACAACCCAAATTAGAAGGATTTGAAATGTGATACATGCTCTCAAAACCCTAGCCGCCCTCATGCTCACACAAGAAATTAAAATAGGAAAGTTTCCTCCCCTCAAATTGGCGCTAAATCAAGGGAGATTCCACATGTGGTGCGCCAACTTTGGAGTTTGAATCAATTAGGAATTTTCCTTGAGCTTAGATTTGAATATTAGACTATGATATAGTGTCCCTTCAAGTTTGATTGCATACTCCTCATGCTTGACATCCGAGAATGAAGAAATTGGAAGCATACCATGTGTATCTTGTGTGATGAGCAAGCAAGAAACTAAATAAGAAAGTTTCATGAGCATCTTCTTATCCACAAGGGGACATCCCAACTGATATTAGAAGTGTTCTAAGTCTGAAATTATTCTCTAAAATTAATTAACAAAATTAATAGAGAATCAAATCATGGCTCATAGGAAATTAGCAAGCTTTAGTGGTCCATGAGCCCACATACCTATTTCAATCAACACCATCCCATGAGTGTTTGATAACTTGCCCAACTTTGTGACCTGTCCAAGTTGCCCAAACCGTCCCCCCTGTGCTCATGAACACCTATAAAAACTCCCTCTTGCTTACATTTATCTCATCCCAAAGCAAAGAGTTTACACTTCCCTCTTTGGTTGTTCTTGCCCTCTTCTTGGCACCTCTTCTCACTCTCTTTTCTTTCTTATGTGAAAGGTTCTTATTTCAATATTTTATAGAGTCGTTAAAGTTATTTTTTTGGTGGTTAAAAGTTCTTGAAATTCTAAAAATGGTAGATAAGGGGAACATCTGTCGGATTCTACAATGAAACTCGAATTAAGGTAGAAAGGATCTCTTAAACCTCTACTTAATTATTTTAAACTTCTAGCATGTTCATGCTTGTTTAAATTCAAATTTTCAGCATGTTTTATTTTAGTTTTAGCATGTTTAATAATATTTTAGTTTCATTTTAGCATGTTTTTATGTTTTAATCACTCATGAGAGCATTTCATGCTTAGAGTCCATGTTTAGGATTTAATTTAATGTTTCAAGCATACTATATGATGTTTTCATGCTTTCTTGCTTGTTTAAAATTCTGAAATTTATATTCTAAATTTATTTTGTGATTGTGTAATCTTAAACATAAGAAAGTAAAGATAAGAACCACATACTGTCATAGTAACCCGTATGGGTGTTATAGGTGTTCTTAACACATGCTTGGAGTGTCTAGTTGCGGGGTGCAACTAAGGGGTTCTTGGTATGTGACATCCAATGGAAAGTGGCAAAGAAATGTTTTTCTACCCTAAAGAGGGGTATCTAAATTAAGAACATCAAGGGAGTAGAACCCCTTTTGATCATAACGTCAACTTGAACTAAATTGATGTATGAATCACTTAATGTTTGAAAGTGTGAAATTGGATTTGTTATTGATTTGAAATAGTAACTTAATTGTTTAATAAATGATCTATTGGGCTATGTGCTCACCCCCATTCCTTTTATTTTTTAGGAAATTGATTGAATCATGAAGATTATGGATAGTAGATTCTTTTTAAGTATTGGAAATTCCATTGTACGGGCATGATGCCCTACTTTTGATTTTTTTAGACTTTCGCTGAATTTAATCTTTAATTAAAGAGTTATGTACTCAAATTGATGATTTAATTTAAGAATGTAAGTTTCTTTATTTGAATAAATAAAGAGTTTGAAGTATTCTTTTTTCTATTTGTATTGCACTTGTTGATTGAATATTAAGCACAATAAAAAGTATATTCACGAGAGATTTCAATAAGTATTAGAACAAAGGAATTGAAATGCAAGTTGTGTACTTGTAAATGTAATATAGGATGTAATATCCCAGAATTTTGTTAAATAATTAAATAAATTAATTTCAAAATTCTTTTGAGTGTAAATTGTGGAATAACACATGAAAAATAAAATAAATTAGAGATATAGTGAAAATTAAACAAATAAGACCTTAATTGGATAATTAAATGAAAAATTAAGGTTTAGTAAAATAA
>JAJIYU010004002.1:0-25340 GCA_030144865.1 Tinospora cordifolia
ATTTCTTTCTTTTGTGATTTGCTTTATTTAAGGTTGTTAAATTACACTTTTTATCTGCTTTGACTTAGAAGGTGCATAAATGATTAAATTTATTTTCTAAAAAAAAAAATTATTTTTTTTTCAATCCCTGTGGATCGACCTTGTCTTGTGCTACAATTTACCTTGTGCACTTGCAAGTATTTTTTTTAGATCTATTCAAAAGATCACATCATGATCCTTCCTATAGAATTTATTTATTAATGTGATCAAAAGTTAACTTTATATTTTCAATGGTAGATCAATTTGACGTTTTCATCATAACAAATATGATTGCAAATTAGTTAGTCATAAAGTTCTATATATTTATGCAATTGATGTACTTACATATCTTACAAATTATAGATAGAGCATTTTATGTTCTGAAATGAGTAAGCTAGCAAAATATAATTTTATTATAAGATGAAGCATGAAAATAGTACATTACTATATAAGTAATATGAATTTATTTATCCAAGAAGATTAAGAATATAATTATTTTAAAGGGTTAACATGCTTAAAAGTTGTGTATTAGACAAATATAAATCATACATGACTATGCATGTAAAAAACATATAACAACCTTGTCGTTTTATTTTAAGATAATGTATTTTTTGAGAAATTTTAAAATTTAGAGATATATTGGAGAAATATAATTTTTGGATTAAATACATTAGTTATTAAGGAAATATAATTTTTAGAGAGAAAATATAAATTTTTGAATAAAATATGTAATTTTTGGATCAAATATAAATATTTAAATTTGGGGTATATTTAAAAATTTTGAAGAAAATGAGGGGCAAATGAGTAAATTTACAGGAAATATTAAAAAAAAGAGAAAAATCGGATGAAATATAAAATGTAATAGCACTAATTCCGTGCACTAGGTGTTGGTTAGTTAAACAACATCTGGATTTCAAAATCTCAAAAAATGGTTTTAAGTATAAGTCAGTTTTTGCATGGTGGGGAAGGTTTTTTGAGCTGACACGTGGAGCACAGTGTCACTAAACAGGCCAAGTGTTAGCATGAGTTGGCAGTTCATGTTGCCACCTATCCACACATGTCTTTCACGTGAGCAACTGAGTGCCACGTGTTAAAAAAACCATGCAAAGTGGACTACCAACACTAGTTGCACAGCAATGGCAGTTGTGCATGTGTGAGGTGACAACTTTAGACGTATATGCTGGCAGCTACATGTCATTTTGTGGTCAATCAAGAGCATGAGGTGGTAATATTATAACACCCATCATTTTTGAGAAATCTTTAGGTATAAATTATGTATAAAATAAAGTAGAAAAAATAAAATTTATTGATAAATTTTGGTATAACTTTAAGGTATCCAAAAATTAATAATCGAAAGAAATAGAAATATGTATATATATATTTGCAATTCGTGCGTGCGAAAAAAAATTAATCAACGAATTCGTGCTCCAAAACGAAAAAAAAACCCTAAAATCTATGGTTACAAACCCTTGTGCTTAAAAGAGGCACAAAAAGCAAAAAAAAAATGACAAGCTTCCAACTTATAAAATGCCAAAAATTGTGAATCCTGCTCTTGGAGACTCTACATAAATCCTCTCCCCCTCTCATTCTTCTTCATCAAACAAGAACTAATAAGACCTTTTTAACTCTCTTTACCTCTCTCTTGACATTTCATTTTTCTTTCTTAAGTTGTTCTAAATAGCCAATAGAATAGTAACAACGAAGTACTACACAAATCTAGTACAAGCAAAGTTCAAAAGGAAGCGCTTTCAAGGTGAAGATAATTTTCAAGTTTTAATTTATTATTTTAATTTAAATAAAACTCCCATGGATGTTATGCTTTAAATTTATATGATTATATATATCATGTAGAAAATGCATGATTTGGTTTGCATAAATAATTATTCATGATTTATGATACTATGTTACATGTTGTAATGTTGCTATATTTTCATTACTTATTAATGTTTATATTTAATTGTTATGTTTTACATTAAATTAAAATATTAATATACCATGTACGGGCATAATGGTGAATTTTCATCATGAGTATTCCAATCTGAAGTTGTGAAGCAAATAAAGAGTTTGAATTTGATCCTACCTTTACTAGGATAGATTTGAGTGTCAATAATGGACTTCTCTCGTTAAGGTTGGAATACTATGGCGTATTTTCCTTCGGTCCTTAAAAGTGATTGATATACATGTTTTATTTGATTAAATAATAAATCAAATATTTGAGATGATCCACTGGTTTTTTAGCTCACCCCTTCTTCTTTAATATTTCACGAAATTAATTATCAAGGCTACATGAGAATTACCTAGATTTAGAAATTTTAATTAATTATACGACATGTTAGCCCAATCTATTTTTCTTGAATTTCACTGTAATGAAGATTCAAAGTTTTGTACTTTTTGTTTAATAATATTGAAGGATTTTATTTTTCTCAATATTGACCTTGTTGAATTATTTGAATTAAATTGAGTTGAGCACTCATAAAATCTCATGGCTTTGAGACATGTGAGGGAAAAGGTTAATGTGATACGAGTCTGCTTCTCGGGTGACCCAACACTCAGAAAGGAAAAATGAGGGTAGTGCAATAATCACTCCCTTTAAGCCATTTGGGCTTGGGAGTGGGAGGCGAAGTGTTATAAAGGTGGTATCAGAGCCCAGTTAATGGATATACTGAGCAGAAAATTAGACTGGTCATGTAAGACCAATATTTGAAATTAATTTAGAGAGTCCTACCTCCTGTTTTAGAAATTGAAATTATTTGAAAAAAATTATTTTCAAAAAGATATATATGTTTTTTCAACTATTTTGTTGGATATAAAAATTACAAGTTAAGCTGATAGTGGGCAAGCTTTGTCCTGAATAAAGCTAAACATTGAAAGGGAAATGTGTTCTCCCGTTCTAAAAAGCGTGGTTGCTAAACAGACTTTGGTCTCGCCGCCCGATATGGAGGTTGTCCCACCAGCTCATATGAGTAGTCAAAGTTGAAAAACACACTTATTTTCTACAAAAGAAAACTAAGAGGTGGTAATTAAGGGCAAGAAATCTACAAAATTTCAAAGGAGATGCCAAAGGTGATATCGTGAATAGATAAAGTTTGACGGTTCGACAGAAGAACTTCTCAATCAGGAACTAAATACTAAGTCTAGGAAAGATAGCTTAGGCGAAAACTTGGGTGGCACAGTGGATTAAAAATGAAAACTTTTAAGATATATATTAGGGACCGCAAATGCGTGGAAACGAAACACTTGTGTGGTCAGGACATGAGATTAAAAGGATCCTATATCCTTGAGTTTTATGTGGTATTGGACGCATAGAAATTCAAGGATATGGTGGAACCCTGAACTTAGAGAATGATGCCCATGTTTACTAAATGATCAATGGCTTTGGATGAACTTGTTTCCCTATGCTTGGCTAGTATGAGACGATCAAATATAGTGGGACTTGAGAAGCCTTAGAAATCAAGACATTTGAGAAATTGATTGGGTGTAGTGAAACCTTTGAGTGAAAGTTTATGTCGATGGGCAAGGGTGGTATGGGACACTTGAACCCAGAGGCATAGACGAAAGCCTAGAATTTTACTATGCTAACGTGATTGAATGATTGAATGAATGAATTACTTATTTCCTAAATGTGTATGACACCAAATCCTGTAACCAAAACCAAAAGAACTTAGAAACCTAAATCTAGAATCATGATAGTACGAACGAAATGGAAACTGCAAGAATAAGTACTAAATTGGTTTGACTTCTAGATAATGGTCGGACCAAGGGATATGCTAGCAGAACTACCACATTTGACAAGACTGACTCATGAGGGCTAGAAGTACCAAATGGCATGGCTAAGACTCAGATGGAGTTAATGATGAAAGAAGTCACTAGAAGGGTGATGGAACAGATTCTAAGGGCCCTGCCTCAGACGTTACCATAGGCGGCACTACAACCGTAGGTACAGGAATAGGTTCCAGTACAACAATCGGTGCCAATGACCGAGGTCCCAGCTCGTCAAGGGTTACAAGAGGACCTGAAGACAAAGAGCAGAGGAGAATGTTGCTAGAATTGAAAAAACTCCAACCATCACAGTTTGATAGTACTTCTGACTGCAAAACAGCTGATCATTGGTATCAAGAGTTGGAGGAATACCTAGAGTGTAAAATGTAATGTGTCCTTGTAGAGTGGCACTGGTTGCCTATCAGTTCAAGGGACTAGCTAGAAGTTGGTAGTGGATGTCGAAGGTTGATCCGAACACGGACATCAAGTAGATGAACTAGGTGGAATTTAAGGAAATATTATACAAGAATTTCTTACCAGAAGCAATGCTGACGAAGATGCAGAAAGATTTCGTTAAGCTAAACTAAAGAGATATAATGGTGGCCTAGTACGAGGTCAAATTTACTGAATTGGCCAAATCTTCACCTCGGCTGATTAGGGAGGAGAAAATGAAGGCCAATCGTTTTGCTCAGGGTCTCAAGATTGAATCTAAAAAATAATAATGACATTAAGCGTAAAGACGTACAGAAACATTGTAAACAAGGTGTTGACAATGGAACAAGAACTAAACTTCGAACAAAAGTTGAGGAAGAAAAAGAAGAGGCCAAAAATGGCAAAGACTATCAAGGACCTCAGAAGAATCAGAACACCCACCAACAGAATGGTGGAGGTGAAGCATCCTAGACACAATAATAAACAAGACCCAACGAAAGGGAATGAAAAGAACAAGCTAGGCAACAAGGGCTATGTTATTACTGCAACCAATCAAGACATGTGGCGAGGGCTTATCCTGCAAAAACCTAGGCTCCCCAACAACAACAGTGCCACCAGGGAGGAAGATAGAATGGACGTTATCAACAGCAACAACCCCAACAAAACATTAACCAGGGGCAAAACCAAAACCAGGTCCATGGGCAAAACCAAGCCTGAATGTTTGCGATTGCTAAGAAATAGGTCCTTATAGTAGAAGGTACATTCCTGTTATTTAATGTTGATGTGAAACTGTTATTTGATTCGGGTGTTGTAACATCTTTTGTTTCGGAAGAACTTGTTGATAGGTTGCAACTAGTAATAAATACTTTGCTTGTAACTTTGAACATATCCACACCCATCAGAACTAATATTACTTCAAAAAGAATATGCACATGTGATCTTAGATTTTGAAACAAGCTAATTTCAGTCGATCTCTGGGTAGTCCCATTTTACGGGTACAATGTGATATTGGGAATAGACTAGTTAGACCAGTATCAGGCATGAATCAATTTTCCCAAGAGAAGAATGATGATAACGTTACCCGCAAGTAAAGCCTTTAGAATCAATGGTGATATCTAAAGACTGCCTAGGAGCCTAATGATAGCCAGGCTAAATTGCTTAAAGCAGAAAGATGAACTCGAGAAACTCTTAAAGGAGGACTCTGAAGAACAAAAAGAAATTCATAACCTAGAAGTACTTTGAGATTCTGAAGATGTGTGTCCTGATGACTTATCCGAACTACCACCAACTAGAGATGTAGAGTCCAAGATTGAACTTCACCCTAGAACTAATATCATAGTCATACCTCCATATCAAATGGTACCAGTGGAACTAATCGAGTTGAAGGCTCAATTAAACAAGCTCCACGAGAAAGAATTCATTAAACCAACTAAATCACCATGGGGAGCTCCAATTTTGTTTGTGAAAAAAAAAATGACGGATCTATGAAACTTTGTGTCGTCTATCGAAAGCTAAACTAGACGACAATAAAGAACAAGTACCCTTTTCCAGGGATAGATGACCTATTTGATCAATTAAGATGAGCCACTCATTTCTCAAAAAATGATCTTAGGTCAGGATACCATCAGTTGAGGATTCATGAATCAAACATTCACAAGATTGCCTTTAAAACCTGATATGGACACTTCGAATTTACGGTAATCCCTTTAGTTTAACCAATGCCCTAACATCATTTATGGACTTGATGCACCAAGTATTTAGTCAATACCTTGCCCAGTTTGTCGTGATATTTGTTGATGACATCCTAATATTTCAAGTCAAAAGAGGAACACCTAAGGATTGTGTTGAAAATACTTAAAAGACACCAACTGTGTGTTAAGTACAACAAGTGTGGATTCTGGATGGAGACTGTCAAATTCTTTGACCATGTAATATCACTAGAAGGCATTTGTAGATCCTGAAAAGGTGAAAGCTATCGTAGAGTGGAAACAACCTAAGACAATCACAAAGATCAGGAACTTTTTAGGCCTAGCTGGATACTACAGAAGATTCATATAAAACTTTTCTAAATTAGCGAAACCCATAACTAAACTGACTAGAAAAAGGAGTTAAGTTCACTGAGGATGAGAAGTGTGAACAATCATTCGAAGAACTAAAAAGGAGATTGGCTTTGGCCCCCATCTTAGTCACTCCAACTCATAGTATTACATACGTTTTCTACATAGATGCTTCATAGAACAGACTAGGTGCAATCTTGATGTCTGGCGACAACTAAAGATCCATGAGCAAAACTACGCAATCCACGACTTAGAATTAGCAGCCATAGTGTTTACCCTGAAGATATGGAGGTATTAACTATATGGTGAAAGGTTCGACTTATTTTCATATCACAAGAGTCTTAAATACATTTACACCTAGAAGGAATTGAATCTTAGGCAGCGTAAGTGGATGAAATTCCTTAAAGACTACAATTTTCAACTCCATTACCACCCAAGAAAAGGCAAGTAGGTAATGCCTTGAGTAGAAAATTCAGCAAGCAGGAGGAGGAAAATGGTCAAATGTACCAATTGATTGAAGACTTCAAGCTGAGAGTGACCTTAAATGACAAACAACCCTATTTATACAATATAACTTTTCAATCGGATCTTCTACTTCAGATTAGGGAAGAACAAAGGCAAGACAAGTGGGTTACAAGGCTGATAGAAGGAATTCAATGAAGTAAGCATACTGACTTCAGAATGGATATCGAAGGTGTCCTAAGGCTTAGAGATAGAATTTGTGTACCGCAAAATGGACAGAGTAGACAAACAATTCTAGACGAAGCTCATCAGACCAAGTACATGATGTATCCAAGAGGAGATAAGATGTATCAAAACATACGGGATGGGAATGAAGAGAGACGTAGCTAAGTATGTCTTTAAGTGCCTCACATGTCAGCAACTAAAGGCAAAACATCAAAAGCCCTCTGGAATGTTACAACCACTTCCAATCCCAGAATTGAGGTGGGATAACATTGCCATGGATTTTGTCAATGGGTTACCCAGGAATTAGAAAGGGGAGGATTGTCTCACTAAGGTGGCACACTTCTTGCCCATTAGATCCACAGACTAAGTCAATAAACTAGCGAACTCTATGTGAGAGAGATAGTACACCTTCATGGGGTACCCAACACGATATTATCAGATCAGGACTCTCGCTTCACCTCATAATTCTGAAGAGTCTACGAAGGAACTAAGCACCAAACTCACCATGAGTATGACTTTTAACCCTCAGACGAATGGCAAGTCTGAGAGGGTCATTCAGATGCTAGAAAATATGTTGAAGTCTTGCATCCTTGACTTCAAAGGGAACTAGAGTAAGTATCTACACTTAGCAAAGTTTGCCTATAACAATAGTTATCAGGCAAGTATAAAGATAGCTCCATAGGAAGTTCTCTATGTTAGGCCTTGCAAATCACCAACCTATTGGGCTGAACTTGAGGACCACGTACTTACTATGCCACATCTAGTGGAGGAGATGAACAATCAAGTGAAAAAGATTTAGAAAAGACTGGCCATAGCATAAAGTAGACAAAAAAGTTATGTTGATAGAAGAAAATGCCACTAGAATTTCAATCAAGTGATAAAGTATTTCTAAGAATCAGTCCTCAGAAGGAAATCAAACGATTTGGAATTAAGGGAAAACTAGCACCAAGATTCATTGAACCCTTCGAGATACTCAAGAGGGTCGGCAAATGCGCGTATGAATTAGACCTACCAAACCGAATGTCCTCAGTGCATAACGTTTTCCATATGTCAATGCTAAGGAAGTACGAACCCAATCCCTCCTATATAATCCATTGGGAAGAGTTGTACATCCAAGACGATAGAACATACGAAGAAGTCATGAGTAAGATTCTCCACCGCAAGGTGCAGAGCCTGAGAACGAAAGACTAAGTATTCAAACATCTTCACTAAAAGCACATGAGCAAAAGACTCTCCAGTAGCCCAATACAAATTTGGAAGATGAAATTCTTTTAAGGGGAGTAGGTTGTAACACCTAAAATTTTTGTGAAATCTTTGGGTATAAATTATGTATAAAATAAAGTAAGAAAAATGAAATTTATTGATAAATTTTGGTACAACTTTAAGGTATTCAAAAATAAATAATCGAAAAAAATAGAAATATGTACATACATATAAGTATGTGTTAAATATATATGTACAGAAATGATATATATAGCGATTTGCGAATTCATGCCTACGAGAAAGAAAACCCTAAAATTCGTGCTCACAAATACTTGCGCTTAAAAGAGCAAAAATTGAGAAAATGGCAAGTTTCCAACTTTGAAAATGCCAAAAATTGTGAATTATACCCTTTGAGACTATATAAACCCTCTCCCCTTCTAATTCTTTTTTATCCCAACAAGAACTGATAAGACCCTTCTTGCTCTCTCTACCTCTCTCTTGGCATCTCTTTTTTCTTTCTTGAGTTGTTCTAAATAGCCAATGGAGTAGTACCAACAGAGTGTTGCACAAATCTAGTGCAAGCAAAGGGAAAGATCTAAGGGGAGCTTAGAAAAGTTCAAAAGGAAACACTTTTGAGGTGAAGATAATTTTTAAGTTTTAATGTATTATTTTGATTTAAATAAAGCTTGCATGGGTGTCATGCTTTAAATTTATATATGCCACATAAAAAAATGCATGATTAGGTTTGCATAAATAATAATGCATGACTTATGATATTATGTTACAGGTTGTAATGTTGCTATGTTTTCATTACTTATTAATATTTATATTTAATTGTTATGCTTTACATTAAATTAAAAGATTAATAAAGATTATAACCACATACTGGCATGACAGCAAATTTTCATCATGAGTATTTCAATCCGGAGTTGTGAGGCAAATAAAGGATTCAGATTTTACCCTAGCTCTACTAGGATGGGTTTGAATGTCAATAATGAACCTCTCTCCCTAGGGTTAAAATATTGGGGCGTATTTTTCTTTGGTCCTTAATGTTAAGTGAAATAATATGTTTTCTAAATCATCTAATTTCTTAAAAGTAATTGATATGCATATTTTATTTGATTGAAATAATTAATCAAATGTTTAGGATGATCCACTAGGCTTTTTAGCTCACCTCTTCCTCTTTAATATTTCAGGAAATTAATTATCAAGGCTACATGAGATTACCTAGATTAGAAATTTTAATTAATTGTAGGGTATGTCAGTCCAATCTATTTTTCTTGAATTCCGTTGTAATGAAGATTCAGAGTTTCAAACTTTTTGTCTAATAATATTGAAGGATTTTATTTTTTTTTCAATATTGGCCTTGTTGAATTATTTGAAATAAATTTAGTTGAGCATTCAGAAAGTCTCATAGTTTTGAGACATGGAAGGAAAAAGGTTAATGTGACACAGACCCCCCTCCCGGGCGGCCCAGCACTCAAAAAAAAAAAAAGAGGGTAGTGTAGTAATTACGCCCTTAGAGCTACATGGGCCCGAGTGTGGGAGGCGGGGTGTTACAAGTAATCTATCAATAGTAATATATTAATTCTATCAAAATGATGAAACATATAACTCATTCAAAAGATAAAGTTTCACCTACTTAATATTATATAATTTCCTAATTTTCATATATCGGTAAGATGACAAAAAGCTAAAACATGCAGTACACTGGTTCCTTAAAAATATAGGATCGAGTGGATACAAAATGACACAAGTACAAATATTAGAATAAACTGATTGGTGAGAACATGAAACAATCGTTTCTAGTTCTCTTTGCTTATGCAAGTGTATCTACCTGCTTGAGTAAGTAGAGTGGAATGCATATCTATTTAGCTTGATGATGTAACAATTATTGTACATTCTATCAATTGGTGTAATTTGTAACAGAGTAGATGTCATGCCTTTACAAAATTGGAAATGCTTGTTAGTTAAGAGAATCATCATAACATTTAACTACTTTGTATTGAATAATTTCCAACACAGTATAAGAGAGCAAAAGTATATATATGATATTATACATAAGCCATACACCAGGAAATCAATTGGTGAGTGATGTAAACATCACCAAGTGTTATACACATCTGCCTAATTGGGTAACTTTTTTATTGCATGTCAACTACTATTTAACAATTTATGTTATTCAAAAATTTTTTATGAATTCATAATCCTATAAATTGTATCTTGGCGTAGTACATAATTAATTTGATTTAAACAACTTGTACGTGGATTACATTGAAATTCTAACTTGTCAAATTTTATTCATGATGATAGAATTAAAAAACATATTCATGATGTATAATAGTTATTTGAATCAGTTTTTAGATTTATAAATTAATGTTTATTTCATGAAAGAATAATTCATCTTATTCTTGAGATTGTAATATTGGTTCTTATTTTGATCATCATTGTGATGGAACTAATAACACTTACTTTGATCATAAGAAGTGTTTAGTTTCTTTGGAAATTTCAAATTCTCCTCATCTTGGATGGCCAAGAAAACCTACTCCCTCGAAGTGTCAACAACTGTACAAGAAGAACATGTTATATGGGTGGGTTGCCTCCTCTTCTTGAAGTGGTCCACTTCAAATCATCTTTAGCCATGTTGCCCAACTCATCTTTTCAATTATCTTTCTTCTCTTTTGCTTTTTAGTGGCAAAGTCATGCTCCTCTTTCTTTGCTTTTGTCTGATCATTTGCTTATATGTACTTCATAACATGGTCAAGCAGTTCTCTATGTGTGTTTGCTTTCTTGTCCAATAAGTGATCAAACCTCCTTGTATCCGTCCTGAACAAAAGGCGTTCATTAACCTCCACCAATGCTACCTCAAATTGATTCTTGAATTTTAAAAGAGACTTCCTCGACTTTTAGTAAATGGCAAGGATGTTGTCAATCTTCTTTTCCTTTTTGTGCATCTTCTAGAATTGTACCATGAAACTTGAACAAGTTCATAGAAGGAGGAGATGGAGTTTTAGGCTAGATTTCAATATCACTTTTAAGTAGATCTAACAAAGGGGATTTTAACCCCTTGCACATGCTTGCATCATAGTGGTTCTTAAATTCCATCCATGTATAATAGTTCTTCATGTGTCCGATCATCCCCTCATTAAATTTCTCAGTATCAGTTTTATAATACTTTGGAAATGGGGTATTTTTTTATCTCCCACATGAAGGGTGATAGGAGATCAATTTATTTGTCCTAAGGAAGAATAGAGATGATTTGAGGGGGCTAAGGAAGCATAGAATGTCACACTAGTAATGTTGGGAACATGATTCCGTAGTTTGTCTTCCATGAGCTATGAATCGCCTTACTTTGGTTTATGCAAGTTTAACCATTCGAGAATCGTTAGGCTAGGGAATTGAGGATCTCATTATGTTTTGTCTCCTCTTCTATTCTAAGGCACTTTTGAGGTCATTTGGTTATAGATTTTTTTTTAATAGCAAAAATGACCCTAGTCACCTAATGGTTGCTTACTTAGCTTCAAGTAACATTTTCCCCCTTTGAAGTTCACGAGTTCTTTCTTTCGCTACTTTAAATTGCAGCAAGGATTGTGATTGAGGTAGGAGTAATCTAAGGAGCATGGCTTACAAAGTTTGTTGTTGTTCCATCATCATCTAAGATATTCTCTCAATTGTTTTCTTCAATAATGCATTTATTTGCACTAACTTCTAAATGGAGTTATTTCTCCATACAATTGATCATTCATGCTTTAGATTTGGGGCCTCCAATGAGGTCATAAGTTCCTCAATTATAGGGGCATCGATCGTGTTGAGACTCATCTTTATGGATTGTGCAAAAATCAAAATTGTTGCAACCACTGCTTCGTTCCCATAGACAAAGCCAACCGTTGGTGCAAAAATTGATTGAGATGGAAAGAGCAATAGTAATAAATTGATAAAAATATGAATAAATAAACCACAAAATTTGAGAAAAAAAAAGCCTTGAAAAAAAATCTTCATTACTATGGGAAAACTCTTGTTGGACCACTATTTTACCTTTTGGCTTACAATTACATTTATATATAGATGCTAAGATGCTCAATTTTCCTATTGTGATCAAGAAATTAGATGTGTGAAATGAATTCCTTAATTTTGGATCGCATAGAATTTCTCAACAATACACTTTTCCTATTTCAAATAAATGCAATTTCTAATATCTCAAATTTACTGTTTAGTATATTGGATTTCTCAAATGAGAGGTTTTTGTGACCATTTTGGTAGCTAGGATGAAGTTAAGGCTGAAGACAACCAACCTTGAGCAAGGATAGGCAAAAGTGGATTTGATTAAGTAAATTAAATTTTTGTTCATTCATATAATCGTTAGTTGAACTCCATCAACTTCATTTAGGTAGGGATAATTTTTTTTTTGGATTAGTCGACCATGTGCTTAATGGCAAGTTAGTCTTCTTTGCTTGGTCCTCTCTAAGGCCAAGTAATCGATCTAGATTTGTTCACTAGTCTTCCTTATTGGATTTCCCTTAGGTTAAGGAGGGGACAAATAACAATTTTGCTTGGCCTTGAGGAAAGCAAATGATCCAAAAATGTACAACTCTTATAATTTAAATTTTATAACCTCCTAATTTATAAATTCTTTAAAAATAAAGGCTAGTAAAATCCAAACAAAGAGGGTACCAACACTATATGCGAGAAGAAGCACGGAAGGAGATCTATAAGAGGATTGTTTGACATTGAAAGTATGGCAATGTTTGTACTAATCATTAACTCATTTTTATTGTAATTTCATTTCTTTTGTTGGTACAACTTGTAGTTTGACTTCTGTTCTTAGCTGCTTCTATAGACTCGGCCAGAATTGTGAAGTAAATCGGGGATCTTGATCAAATACAATAGACATGAGGACTCCATGTAGTCTGATTATCTCCTGTATGTACAACTAACTCAATCGATCAATTGTGTCCTTGCTATATATCAGCTGAAAATGTGTGGACTTAGTCAATCTATCCACAATAACCCAATTCATATTGTGTCTCCATGAAGTTCTTGGTAATCCCATGATATAGTCCATGGTTACATGTTCTCATTTTCACTCTAGAATACTGAGGGGTTCCAACAATCCTCCTACTTTTTGATGCTCAATGTTGACTTATTGACATGTATCGCAATGTTGAACACACAACGCTATATGTCGTTTCATCCTAGGCCACCAATAAGTTTTTTGGCATCACGATACATTTTATTAGCTCTTGGGTGAATGGTATACTTTGATTGATGTAATTCTGCGAAAACCTTTTGTCTCAGATAAGATCTCTCCCGTGCCCAAAGTTTACCCCAAAATCGTAATGTACCATGGCCATATACATATCATAATTAACATCCAAAGATTATACCTCAGAAATTTCTTGTATCAAGATTGGTTGGGCTTGTAGTTGTGCACAAATGGGATTATTAGTGGGGACATCTTGGATGTTCATCATGGTGACATGTTCTAGTAATTACTACTTTTGAGACATCTTTCAAGCTAAATAGGTGGTCTCGACTCTCTTTCGACTGAGTGCGTTAGCTACAGTATTGGCTTTTTCTCGGATGATATTCAATAGTGAACTCATAGTCCTTAAGTAGTTTTAACCACTGTCTTTGTCTCATATTCAGATCCTTCTGAGAAAATAAGTATTTGAAACTTTTGTGATTTGAATAAAGGATAAAGTTTTCATTGTATAGATAGTGTCTCCAAATTTTTAGAGCAAATACCACAATAGCTAACTCTAAGTCATGCACGAGATAATTCTTTTCATGTACCTTGAGTTGTCTAGAGGCATAAGTTATAGCTCGATTATCTTGCATCAATGATGCATCGATATTGATCACCAATGGCTGGCCTGGTTTTGGTAGTATGAGTACTAAGGTTGTGATTAACTTTGCTTTGAAAGACACAAAGACATCTTCACAATCATTAGTCCACTGAAATGGGGTATCTTTCTGGGTCAACTTAGTTAGTGGTGTAACAATGCTGGAGACGTTCTATACAAATCTTCGATAATAAGCTACTAACCCAAGAAAATTGTGAATCTCTGTTACTGTGGTAGGTCTTGGCCAATTGATGACTGCCTCAACCTTAGCTAGGTCCACAGAGATACCATCGATTCCCACAACATCTCCTAAGAACTTGACCTCAAATAGCCAGAAATCACATTTGCTGAATTTGGCGTATAGCCTATGGTCCTTTAGTATCTGCAAGGCTATTTTTAGATGTTCGACATGTTCCTCCATCGATCATGAGTATATAAAAATATCATCAATAAATATGATCACAAAGTGGTAAAGGTATGGTCTAAACATTCTCTACATCAAGTCTATGAACATTGCTGGGGTGTTTGCTACTCCCAATGGCATGACCAAGAACTCATAATGATCGTAGCAAGTTTTGAAGGTTGTCTTTAGAACATTTTCTTCTCTAATCCTTAGCTAATGATAACTCAATCTAAGATCAATTTTTCAAAATGCCTTGGCTCCCTTCAACTAATCGAATATATCATCAATTCGTAGAACAGGGTACTTGTTTTTAATGGTTATTTAGTTCAATTGCCTATAATCAATATATAGGCAAAGACTCCCATCTTTCTTCTTGACGAATAAAACAAGAGCTCCGCAAGGTGATACACTAGGAGTGACGAACCCTTTGCTTAATAGATCCTCAAGTTGTATCTGTAATTCTTGTAATTCTCGAGTAGCCATTTGATAGGGTGCAATAGAAATGGGTTGGGTTCCAAGATCTAACTCAATAATAAAGTTGATTTCTCATTTTGGGGGTAAAATGGGCAAATCATTGGGAAATATCTTAGGAAAGTCTTTAACTATTAGAATTTCTTCTAATTTGGGTCTAGTCACTTTTTCATTAGTAGTTACAATTCCTGCTAAGGTACCCATCTCCTCCTGGCTTACTATTCTACCTCAAGTACTAGGTTCCTCAAATGTTTTATTTTGAAATTCAAAGGTAGGGTGTCTCGGTATTTGAAACACTATTGTAACAACCCACTTCCCCCGAATCTTTCACATGTAGACCATACAACTCAGCCGAGAGGTGGGCCGACATTATCGTATTTCATTCATTCTATTTCAATCCCAAAGCTCTAAGACTTCCTAAGTAACATTGTTGAGATCATTTCAAGTACATAGGACTGCAATAGTAATGGTAAGAGACCGAATATCGCCCTTAAAGAACAATATATGGTTAACAATCTTAAATCCTAATTTAATTTTAGTCTTAACTTTATTAAGGCTTCAGATCGAGGTTTGAATACTTTAAACAAAAGTCAAATTGAAAACAAATGATTGTTGGTTTCAAAACTATAGCAAATAAGATTCTAGGATAGTAAAATATCACGTATTCCCCCTTTAATTCTTATTTCAATTAATCTAATCCCTATTTTTGTAGGTTATAACACTTATCATTAAAACCCTCTCTCGAGGCTAATTAATACTTATTAGTCTCCTCCCTAATACCCTCTCTCGAGGCGTACAGTAAATAAACTAATATAATAAACACAGTAATCATGTACAACCTCCTATAGAATCAACAACCTCTCAGTCAATTGATCCTTCTAGGTTTATACTTTGATTATCCAATTGTAAAGCATCTCTCTCAAGTTAGTTCAACAATCTGAAATCAATTTATAGATGGTCAGTCAATAAAAAATTTTAAGAACACAAAATATAAAATAATACCTTGGAATAGATTAATCAAAATAAAAATCAAAGGGTCCTACAATCTAAATTACATCCTAAAAATCAAAATAACTTAGCCAAACATCATATTTAGTTCACAACACAAAGAATTAAGCAAATTAAAGATCATACTTTACAGCTTTAATCTCATTCTTCATCTTTCTCCTTCGTTCTGCTCTCTTCTTTGTTCTAGTTGTCAACAACTCGAATAATGAAAAACCTTATACAATAGTTTCTTTATATATGTCTCTCAAGACTCACGTAAAACACCACTAAATAAACCCTAAAAAGATGCCCTAATCGCAATACCACGGTATCAAACCATGATATTCATTGCTCGAGTCAATTTCCATGAAAAATCACGAACTATTATTGTTTTTTTCCCGCACGACTGCGGTAGTGCTTCGCTACCTTTGTTTTTTAGTTGTTTTCTTTGTGTTTTAGTACATTCCTTCGAGTCCTTAACCATATCATTCTTACATATTGCTTGTATGTCCCTTTTTTCATAATCTAAATTGCACAAACCATAGAATACCTTCCTCGAACATTAAATCACAAATATAAACACATAAAATATCATATTGAAATTCTCTCAAATAGTAAATAACATACAATACTAATATAAATGATCATGCACCTAATTATAAACAATTTATGTCTTATTTTCTATCTAAACTCATGCAAAACATATATAAAATATATACCATATGGTTAGTATACAATGCAACTAACAAACATAAACTCATAGCATTTCTCAATAAGATAACAAGATATCTTGAAGAAAAATAATTCAATATTATTAATTCAATCAAAAGGTATAGAACCCTTAATTGTTTATTATAATGGAAATAATCTCAAATAACAAAATTTAGGTCAACATGTCTTACAATTAAATAAATTCTAAAAAATATTGTTTAAGTGACATTCATGTGCTCTTTATTTGTTAATTCCTTGAAATATTAGAAAAAGAAAGGGTAAATATAAAGCCTAGTGGATCATTCCAAGTATTTAAATCATTATTTCAACAAATAAGATATACGTGTCGAACACTTCCAAACGTTACATGATTCGATGACTTACTTGTTTAACATTCATAATTAAGACTGAAAGGGGTCAACCTTTGTGTTCTTATCAAAATTCATATCAAAGGAGGAAAGGGCAATCTTTATGCCACTTTCTAATGGATCTAGGGTCTAAACCATTTTCCAAGACTTTGAGTCTTACTTGTGTGAAATAGGGACAAAACCCATCGTTGCAATCTTAAGAACATCTATAGTAATCCCCTTTGGGACACTCCACCGGTACGTGGTTACACTACACCAAAAGAAGCATTTGGCTACAAAAATTTTAGCTAGAAGAAAATTGTTTCATTGCTAAAATATAAATTTGGTTATGAAATTAAATTTTGAAGCTAATGATTCCACACCTTTAGATCCAAGTATAATTTTGTAGGTAAAATATACATTTACCTATAAAATATTTAATTCATAGCAATTTGGTTTTAGCTACAAAATATGTTTTATAGCTAAATGTGCATTTAGCCATGAAAATTAAATTTTGTAGCTAAAATTAATATTTAGCAATGAAAATACAAATTTATAGCAATTACTTTCTAGCGATAAAACTTATTTTATAGCTAAAACATATATTTAGTTATAAAACTCATTTCAAAGCTAAAACATATATTTAGCTATAAAACTCATTTCATAGATAAAACATATATTTAGCTATAAAACCTATAAAATATTAAATTCATAGCAATTTGGTTTTTGCTACAAAATATGTTTCATAGCTTAATATGCATTTAGCCATGAAAATTAAATTTTGTAGCTAAAATTAATATTTAGCAACGAAAATATAAATTTATAGTAATTACTTTCTAGTTGTAAAACTCATTTCATAGCTAAAACGAATATTTAGCTATAAAACTTATTTCATAGATAAAACATATATTTAGCTATAAAACTCATTTCTTAGATTATATATATATATTTAGCTATAAAACTCATTTCATAGCTAAAACATATATTTAGCTATGAAATGAAGATTTTATAGCAATTAGTTTGACCTCTTTAGTTTAATGGCACAAGCTATGCATTAAAAAATTATATAAAATTGCCGCTGAGAAAAAAATTGTCTCATTCACCATTTTATATTTCCCTCTACCCTCATTCATGGAAATGCTCACCAGTTAGAAAAAAAGAAAGTGATAAAAAAAGGATTTGAAATGTAAGTCAGAAAGGGACTTGTCTTTATTATTATTTTTTTTCTATTTTTTAGTTGTCAACGATTGATTGCATTTTGCATTTTAAAAATTAAATATGAATTTTTTACATTTTCTCTTTGGTCTTTGTACATTTCTTCTCTCTATCTTTCTTGCTCTCTTCAATCCATTCTCATTATTTGAATAGCACATGAACAAGACAAGTCAAAGCCTCCCGTGTTTCAATAAACATGCGAATAGAACAAGAAAGGTGAGAATATAAAAGAATAAAAAGGTATAAAAAGACAAGAAGTACAATAACAAGAAGGCAAATAAGAACAAGAAGAAATAGAAAAAGACAAGAAGAAGCAAAAGAAGAAGATTAAATTATTAGTGGACGGACTTTTAAATAACTACAAAATGTTTTAAAATTAAACAACTACATTGTTATTTATTAATTGCAAAAATTAATAATAATTTTTTTAAAAAATTATGTAAGTTAATTGCACATAATACATAAACATATTAATTTTTTAAAAAAAAAATTAAAGGTTTAAAATTTATAATATATATATATTGGCCAAAGTTAAAATTTATAATATATGACTATGTATTTCTTAAAAAGTAACTAATTATATTTTTAAACAAAATTAGTAAAATTAATTTTAAATTATTACCATATAATTTGTTTCTTAAACAAATTGATAGTTTATTTAAACTTAAATTAATTTTTCAAAGTAAAAAAGACACGCTTGCAATAAACTAAAAAGTTTTTAATAAATGAAATTAAAAAAATTAATTTTAGTGAATATAAGTAATAGAAAATTGTTATTTTTAAAAGATAATAATAATATAACTTAAGGATTTTAATACGAAGAACTTTTTTAATGACAATGAACATATTTGTTTTGAAATTTATAGCAATGACTTTTTTAAAATAATAAAATTATGATAAAAAACATAAATACATAAATTAACTATGAATTTTTTTAATTTCTAAATTGTAACAATAAAAAAATATCATCTAATAAAATATAAATTCTTTAAAAGAAAATTTATTTTAATAATAAATAACTATGTCATAGTTGATTAGTGTAATATTTGCTACAAATCAGTATATTTATCTACAAAAATAGTAACTTCCATATACATATACTTCACAGAGGCACGAACGCGGGAGTAACTCGTGCCCAAAAATTGGATTTTGTTGTTTTACAAATACTCTATCACACTCCAACCCATCTCAAACTCTATTTTTTCGGCTTCCCATTGATAGCACTCACACTCACAATCTCACAATGGAAATCCCTAACTGCAGCAACGGGACGTTATCAATCTCACTAGTAAAATTCCCTCAACGATGTTGTCTATCTATCTTCGTCCTAATCTGTAGCATCGTTTGCAACGCAAACCCTATCGATGCTCAAAACTCACTAGTTGAAATCTGTAATTATCATCTTGCAGTAACGCTTGCTGGCTTGAGACCCATTGACAACGCTTCTTTATACCATCATTGTTGTCACATCTCTCTCTGCCCTAATCTGCAACAACATTTGCAACAACAAACCCATCAAGAAACGTTCACAATCTCACAAGTAGAAATCCCTCAACATGTTCTTCTATCTATCTTTGACTTGATTTGCAACATCGTTTGTAAGCAAACCCCCCATCGACGATGCTCAAAACTCACTGATAGAAATCTATAATGACCATTTCCAGTGGCGCTTGTAGGCTTGAAATCCATTGACGAAGCTTGAAACCCATCGATTCTTGCATCTCGTAGGTACAAAATCTCTCTCTGTCTTACTCTCACATCACTACCTGCAACAACTTTTGTACATCATCGCTGCTTTTGCACCTTGCAAATCCAAACACATCTCCACCACTAGGATGAGAAATCTGGACCCAGATTTTTGTTCACCCTCATACACAAGAATACCTTGTTTCTATTCACCTAGATTTTTGTTCACCCTCGTGCACAGGAATACCCTATTTTTGCTCCCCCATATTTCTGTTCACCCTCGTGCACAGGAATACCCAGGTTTATGTTCAAGGTTTCATCCAACAGAATGCTCTGATAGAATGTTTAAGTTCCTCTACAGTTGCCCTTATATCAATTTGTTCACCCTCATGCACAGGAATACCCTATTTTTGTTGCAAACCCACAAAATAACAAGAATGGAATCTCTTGGATTTTTCTGGAAAATCATCAGGATGTGGATGCTCTTAAGCATCCCAAATGTATGTTCCAATTGAGAAAACCTAGCACCCAAAATAAACTGTAATACTTGATCTTCATTGTAAGCTGACGAAGTTGAGATTCAACCCAACCTTTTCATTTTCTCAAGTCACTTCTATTTTTTGCTGTAATATATATTTGTATATAATTTTTGTCCACATTCAAAGAATGGGTAGGGCTCAAATAGGATTTTCCAATCAGCTTTTTTGGCTTCCATAGCCTACACCATTAATGAAAATGAAGACAAATTTGTTTCTTTTTTCCATATTAAAATTTTTTAAAATTTTTCTCATTTTTTTTCTTTACATGTTTTATTTGATTTTCAAGCTTTAAATATATCTATATATATTCTCTATATATTTTATGTATTCTAAAAATACTTATGTATCTTTATACTATAATTTGATTTTTAATTTTGTTTTTTAGTAACTATATATATATATATATTAATGAAAATAATAATAATAATATTATTATTATTTTATGCTATTACAAGCATATAATTAATTCAATACATAGTTTTTACCTTCTCAACTAGTTTCACGTTTAATAATTTTCGTACATGATTTTTAATCATGATCTAAGGATGATCTTCTTTTTTTAATTAATTTACATAAAAATATTTTATTTTGAGTTTTCATGGATTAACAAGATTTTATGCAATTTTTACATATATGCTTACAATAGTTAATTAATGTTAAACTATAAACTATTTAACGGCATAATCATCTATTAGTCTATAATAAATTGATTTTCAATACTAAACAACTTATTCTAACATAAAATAATTTACAAGAATTTTAAGAGTGAAGTTTAAAATTTTACTCTATCATTAATCCCTTTGTGAACCATGTTGATTGCTCCCCAATCAAGAATAGTCCATTAGGGTGTTGTGGAAGCCAATAAATGGACTTTAGGTGTAGTTGAGGAGGTTTTAATGTTTCTCTGCAAGATTGAACTGATATCTTTGCTGGACATTAATAACAAAAGATGAAGGAAGAGAATTAAGAGAAGTGGGGAACTAAGAAAACGATTAGAAAATTGCATAAATGATGCACAACTATTGGCTAGTCTTGATTTACGTTTTGAAGATAACCTTTTGTGTTTTTTAGATGTGAGCTCTAATGTTGATTTTCCTAGTTTTCAATGGTGGAACGTGATTTGGAAGAAAGAAGAAGAGGGTCAACTATGAGAGAGTAGAGTTGGAAATTCAACTAGAGCTTTTGGTTGAAATTTTTATTTACCTTGTTTAAGAAAATTCAATCTTGATAGATTATCTCTTTATTTGGAAGTTATTCAAATCCAAAACTTGATATATTATCTCTTTATTGTCTCTTTAAGAAAATTCAATCGTGAAATATTATCTCTTTATTCAGAAGTTATTTTCTTTCCCATTTGGACCATTTTCAGTACTTTTTCTAGAGTACTTTAGAGATATTTTCACTTAAAATGACATTTTATATTTACCATCATAAATAACTATTAAACTACAACAAATTTAGTAAGAGGAATTTAGGAAGTGGATTCCATAAATACCACTATTATGCAAAAGGAGATGTTTTAAGAAGATATTGATACCAATAGTCATCTAGAAAATTAAGCAATCATTATCTCATCCTTTAGTATTCATCTCATGTAAGAGATTTACTTAAGCCGACTTTCCTCATACTTATCAACAGTAGGTGCTATCTTTAGAAAGTCACTAATGACTCTATTCTCACTTCACTATCTATTCATTAAGATGACTTTCATCTCAAACACACTCATTCTATGCATGTGTTGCTTTTTAGCTACCCATAATTTTACTCTATATAGGATGATACGTATTTATAACATCTAAATCTAATAATATCCTCTTTTAATTTTAATATTCAACTCATCTAAATTCAAGTAAAGCCTTTTCCAATCTAAACAGGTGTCTCTTGTGCATTTTGAGGTTGCATGAATCCAAGTTAAACAAGCCTTTAGCTTTAAAAAAAAAGTATTTTATAAAGATTTTTAGGTGCAATTAGTTAATTGAATAGTACATGAGGCAATTTAAGTTCATTAAGTTCATTTAAAAGTGTTTTTATCTGAATCTTAGGTATTTTCATGATTTAAAATACATTAGATTATTTGTAGATCTCATATTGCATGTTTTTTAAAGTTTTTGATGATGTTTGTTAATGTATTGGTTATTATTTGCAATATACCATCCATGTTTCTAAAAGGATAGTGCTATCAACCTTTTAAAAGTATATGTGTTATTTATGAATGTAATCTTAATTTTAAATACTTGTGTTCTTTTTTATTGTGATATAAATCCTACAATATGGACAAGAGTTGGATAAAGGTTTCAAATAGACTTAGTAAGACATACATAGATGGGGTGAAACCATTTATTGAATTTGCAAAAATGAATACAGATAAACATATGGTTCTATGCCCTTGTCGAGATTGCTTGAACACCGAAGAAAAACATATAGATAACATGGAAAAACATCTATATCCACATGGCATATCACAATCTTACACAAGATGGATAAATCATGGAGAGGAAATACATGCTGGAGATAATTATAAAGAAAATGATCTCGTGATAGATGATTTGGCAAATATTGAGGGTTGTCAAATTGATGATGTCTTCGAAATCTTAGAGTTTGTTGAAGGTGATATTTTTGGAGAAAGGGGAGCAAATGAAGTGAATGAAGAGGATGAAATATGCCAGGGGAAGCTTCTAACTTTTACACATTGTTAAAAGAGGCAAAGCGTGAGTTATATCCATGATGTAAAAAATACTCTATTTTATCTTTCATTGTAAAAATACTTACCTTGAAGGTGCTTAATCACTAGAGTGATAAATCAATCAACACGTTATTATCATTATTACACGATGTACTTCCTAAAGGTTCAAGTATCCCGACTTCATATTACAAGGCAAAAAAGATATTGCGTGGATTAGGATTAGGTTATAAATCTAGGATTAGGCAAATATGATTGTGCATTATTCTAGGGGGATACTGAGAAAGATAACAATTGTCCAGAACGTGGTGAGTCTAGATGGAAAATAAATGATTCTAAAGGAAAAAAGATTTTGCATAAGATCTTCCATTACTTTCCTTTAACACCTAGATTATAGAGGTTATTCATCTCATGTCATATAGCTGAAGACATGCGGTGGCATAAGGAAAAAAGAGTAGAGAATGATGATGTATTAAGACATCCTGCAGATTCAGTTGCATGAAAGATTTTGATAATAATTACTCATGGTTTGCTAATGAACCATGAAATGTTAGATTGGGATTAGCCATTGATGGCTTTAACCTATTCAGCAACATGAGTAATTCATATAGCATGTGGCTAGTTATACTTATTCCATATAATCTACCTCCATGGAAATGTATGAAAGAGCCCTTTTTTATGTTGTCATTGATTATACCTGGTCCTCATGTACCTGGCAAGGATGTCGATGTTTATATGCAACCACTAATTCATGAGTTAAAAGAGCTTTGGGAGCATGGTGCTTATACTTTTGATGCTTTTATTGGTCGTATGTTCACTATGCATGCATCTGTGCTTTGGACAATAAATGACTTTCCAGCTTATGCAAACTTATTTGGATGGAATGCAGAAGGATATACGGCATGCCCAATTTGCAAAGAGGACATTTTTTCATGTCGATTGGGGAGTAAAATATGTTATATTGGCCATCAAAGATTTTTACATCCTGCTCACTCATGGTGAAAGAGTAATGCATTTGATGGTAAACAAGAGCATAGATTGAAACCAAACGAGTATTCTGGCTATGAAACTATGCAACAGGTCAATTTTCTCCAATGCAAACATGGAAAACATCCTTGTAGAAAACATTTTCTTTGATTTATCGTATTGGCATAAGTTGAACTTGTGGCACAACCTTGATGTGATGCATATAGAAAAGAACATTTGCGACAACGTTATTGGAACATTATTAGACATTGAGGGGAAAAGCAAGGATACAAATAAAGCTCGTTTAGATATGGCAGACGTGAACATTAGAAAAGAGCTACATATAAAGTTTGTTAATGGTCATTATATAAAGCCTCCAACAATATATACTCTTGCTTTGAAGGAGAGGCAACGTTTTTGTGAATTTTTGAAGACCATTAAATTTCCCGATGGTTATGCATCAATATTAGTAGGTGCGTTAACATCAAGGATGGTAAGCTAAAAAGTTTGAAAAAGCCATGATTGTTATATATTGTTACAGAGATTACTACCTATTGGCATACCTGGTTTCTTAAGACAAGATATTGTTGCTACATTGATTAAGTTGTCAAACTTCTTTCAAACCCTTTGTGTTCAAACATTACATTTGAAAGAGTTGGATAATTTAAAAGAGAGGATTGTAATAGTGCTATGTAAACTTGAACAAATTTTTCCACTAGCTTTTTTTGATGTAATGGTTCATTTAGCTGTTCACTTGCCTAAAGAAGCAAAACTAGTTGGTCTTGTATTATATTGTAATACCTGAAATTTTAGTGACGTAATAACCAAAATTTGAGTTTAAAATACATATACGTATATATTTATATATAAATACATATATATATATATATATTTGTCATTGGTATGCAATTAATTAGTTAGCATAGAAGTATAAAGGAATATACATTGATTAATATTAGACATATAGAATTATTGGATAAATATATGTTTCTCTATTTGAATAAGAAAATAGTATTTTTAGTATGATATTAATATAGAAAAGTATGTGCATAAAGTATTAATTAGATGTACTCATGAAAATAATATTTTGTTTAGTATGATGGTAATATACATAGAGAAGTAATGTGTAAAGGAAAGACATTCATGAATAAAATAGGTCATTTGGTGAGATGTTAAAGTGGGCATATATAAAAAGTGATAATCCCACATTGAAAAGATAGAGATACTATTTGGAAGAGGCCCTATATAAACCCCCCTACTCCACCCATTTCATTCATCCCAAAGACAAGAGTTGAAAATTCCTCTTGCTTTCTCTCTTTGCCTCCTTCTTGGCAAC
>JAJIYU010004003.1:0-25279 GCA_030144865.1 Tinospora cordifolia
TCAAAATTGATAAGCTTTTGCATTATCTTGACGACATAACAAAAAACACATATCATATATTGCTTTATATATTTTTGTTTGAAATGATATATTTATAAGGCTTATTATAAATTGAATATGAAATATACCGATATTATATTGTGATTCGAAACAATGAGTTTTTTTTTTTATACAAATATATTCTTTTTTTGGCATATTTTGGCATTTTTTGGACCCTCAATGATGTTCTGTACAATGGTATAATTAGCCCATATACAATAAAACATTTTTCTAGCTATTAGGAAAGAAAAGCCTTTTTTTTTTTTTTTTTTTCTGTTACAAAGACATATACAATTGCTAATGCAATGTAAGCCAATACAAATTGATTCCACAAATTATTATGAGTGAAAAAATATTTTTTATTTTCATAATGTAATGAAGTTAACTGAACTAATGACTTAAAGGATAAGCCTAAATAAGTTTAAATAAAGTTCATGTGGTCAATGGTATCAAAATAGTTACAAATTAATTGACTATTATATTTGTTGATAAAGTCCATATAGGATAAATTAACTATGTGTTAATAATAAAAAAATTGACACATTAGAAGTGTGATGACTGATCAAAATATATAATTTTATTTAAGAAAAAGATATATGTAAAATATTTTTGAAGAGAAATAAAATAATATTGTCATTATACATGTCATAAAAATGTATGAATTGAGAATTAAATATTTTATTAAAAGAAATAAATTCAAAAAATGAATATTTTGAGGCATAAATTGAAAAGATATAAATTAAAATATTAAATAATTTTTTAAAAAAATAAATTTGATATAACTGTCTAATAAAATTATATAAATATATTTTCAATAACATATAAAGAAATGTCATAAATTTTATAGAAATGAATATTGTTCGTGATATTTTTAATATTTAAAACCATCCGCTGATATTTAAAAAAATGAGCATCTTATACTATTAAACTTATTAATTAATAAAAAATATTTTTATTATAAATCTTAACACTTGATAGTCATTTATAATTTTATCTGTAATTCAATTTAAATCTCGTCTTTAAATATTTAAAAATCCAATTATAATTTAAGATGAGGGTAAGGGAGCCGTGAAGAAGACGGTCGGATTCGTTGGTTTGGCATGTGGGCGGCTTTCGTGAGATCTCTTTTTGTTGTTTGACTTTTTACACTTTGTCTTTGCTATTTTTAATTATGCTTAATAGTTGAAAACACTATTGGCATGAACTATTTATTTATTGAATAAATGTGCTTTATATAAATACATAATTACATATAAAATTGGGCTTTTTAGCTTTTAACAGATATGACTATTTTTATAAAATTAAATTAAATTAAATTAAATTAATTTAAATATTAACAGAATAAGATATAATGAAAATAAAAATAGATAAAATATAATGAAATAATCTTACAAATTTGGGTGAGATTGCTTTATCATACAATGATAAGATAAAATTAATTTTAATCTAATGAATAAAATAATTTTTAATTTTATCTCATATAATTTTAAGGCATCCTCAGCACATTAAATGGGCGTTGGAGACAATAGCTGCTATATCAACTTTTATATATATATATATAAATTTTAAATAAAGATTTGCAACGTATTTAATGTACTGTAGACCTCTGATTAAAGGGAAAGAAGAGCGTTGAGTGTTCAGTTTGCCCTAAGGGTTCGATGCTCTTGGTGCTAAGGTAGCGCTTCATTGAACACCACCTCAGCACCACTAAACATGCCATGGATATGCCCTTACTTACTAACCAAAATGTATAGATACAAATAAAAATTATCAAGAATAAAATTAATTGTTATTTACGTGGCTATTTGCTATATATTTAGTCAAATAACAAATTATTGTATTAATTATCACTTACTGCAAAGAATTTTCTCTTTTTTGAGATGTCTCGGACGAGACAGTACAAATAATAATTTCATGCTCTCGTTTTAATTGTTTGGAAAAACTTATTATTAACACGTGAATCGCTCGTGCCATGCCATCGGTCTTGAGTGGAGGAAATGTGGCGGCTAGGCAAAGTGAGCGGATGACAAGTTCAGTAGCCGCCTTGGGGCAGGTTTACCGCAAACCTTCGCAATTTTCCAGACAAATCAGAAGTAGCAAACGTAGGGGATTCAAATGTCGGTACGAAAAACCATTCCGTCCGCTGACTCACTCTCTCCCTCTCTCGCAAACCCTACAAAATCGAACAGAGACGCACCCTTTGTGTGTGTCAGTTCTTCATTTCACGGTTCCTACCGCTATGGAGTTCGCGGCTGGAAATTTCTCAAACTGTTTGCCCAATAATCCCTTACGCGAATCTATGGCTCTCAAAATCATCATTCCAAGACCCTTAAACCGTCACCATCTTCCACAGAAGAAGACGAAGAAGATTAATTCAACTTGCTTGATCTCGAACTCATTAGTAGATTCAAGCACGTCTGTACCTCTAACTACTACGATCGACAAGATTAGTAAGCCATTTGTTTCGAGATTCGCTGCAGATGAGCCGAGGAAAGGCGCAGATGTGCTCGTGGAAGCTCTGGAGCGAGAAGGCGTCACGGACGTGTTTGCTTATCCCGGAGGAGCTTCAATGGAGATTCACCAAGCTCTTACACGCTCCAAAACGATCAAAAACACTCTTCCCCGACACGAGCAAGGTGGAATCTTTGCCACCGAAGGGTACTATCATAATCATAACGTTTTTTTTGCGAAAATTATTTTTCTGGGTGACACACTTGACAGAGATTTTCAACATTGTCCTTTGAAAGTATTGAATCACCTGGAATCCTATGTTGACTGCATCATTCCATGTGATGCAACTCCGTTCTGAGGACAATGTCAAAATAAGTTTTTTTTTTTTTTTCCTTTTAGTGCAAGAATAATAATTAAAATTATGATTGTAATAGATATGCGCGGGCGTCTGGGCGTATTGGTGTATGCATTGCGACATCTGGCCCGGGAGCGACGAATCTGGTGAGCGGACTTGCTGATGCATTGCTGGATAGTATTCCCATTGTTGCAATTACTGGACAAGTTCCGAGGAGGATGATTGGAACGGATGCATTTCAAGAAACGCCAATTGTTGAAGTAACACGGTCTATTACGAAGCATAATTACCTTGTTCTTGATGTGGAAGATATACCCCGAGTTGTGCGAGAGGCATTCTACCTTGCTTCTTCAGGGCGACCGGGGCCAGTTTTAATTGATATTCCAAAGGATATACAACAGCAGCTTGTTGTGCCAATATGGAATAAGCCCATGAAGCTACCTGGGTACCTAGCGAGACTGCCCAAAACGCCTGACTTGCTTCATTTGGAGCAAATAGTGAGATTGATGTCGGAGGCAAAGAAACCAGTTTTGTATGTTGGAGGTGGGTGTTTGAATTCAAGTGAAGAGTTGAGGCGGTTTGCTGAGCTTACGGGTGTACCGATTACAAGTACTTTAATGGGTCTTGGAGCTTATCCAAGTGGTGATGAACTATCTCTTAACATGCTTGGAATGCATGGAACTGTGTATGCAAATTACGCGGTGGACAGGTCAGACTTGTTGCTTGCTTTTGGAGTTAGATTTGATGATCGTGTCACAGGTAAAATTGAAGCTTTTGCAAGCCAAGCTAAGATTGTCCACATTGATATTGATCCCGCAGAGATTGGAAAGAACAAGCAACCTCATATATCTATATGTGCCGATGTGAAGGTTGCGTTGGATGGGATGAATATGTTATTAGAGGAGAGGACCTCAAAGCTTAATCTTGATTTCTCAGCTTGGAGGGAGGAGCTTAAGGAGCAGAAAGAGAAGTATCCAATGAGTTTTAAAACTTTTGGAGAAGCAATTCCTCCTCAATATGCAATTCAAGTTTTGGATGAACTGAATAATGGGGAAGCTGTGATCAGCACAGGCGTTGGGCAGCATCAGATGTGGGCTGCCCAATTTTACAAGTATAAGGGACCTCGCCAATGGCTAACCTCAGGTGGATTGGGTGCTATGGGTTTTGGGTTGCCTGCTGCAATTGGGGCAGCTGTTGCTATACCTGATGCTGTTGTTGTGGATATTGATGGTGATGGAAGTTTTATCATGAATGTTCAGGAATTAGCAACAATACGGGTAGAAAACCTTCCCGTCAAAGTCTTGCTCTTGAACAACCAGCATTTGGGCATGGTTGTTCAATTGGAGGATAGGTTCTATAAGGCAAATAGGGCTCACACATATCTAGGAGACCCATCAAGGGAATCTGAGATATTTCCAGATATGATGAAGTTTGCAGAAGCATGTAATATACCTGCTGCTCGTGTGTCAAGAAAGAGTGAACTAAGGGAGGCTATTCGGAAAATGTTGGAGACCCCTGGGCCATACCTTCTTGATGTCATTGTGCCTCATCAAGAACATGTGCTACCTATGATTCCTAGTGGTGGAGCCTTCAAAGATGTGATCACTGAGGGCGATGGGTGATTAAAGTATTGATCTTTTGATATCAATCTTGTACTGGTATTTAGTATATATGCCTCAAACTTCAAAGCTGGCCAAAAGAGCTGGCTGGGTCTTTGGGCTGTTTTTGTTTTACTTCTTTGTTAGAAAGCTTGGTTCTTTTTTTTTTTTTTTTTTTTTTTTTTGGTTTTCCCACGCCATGTTAATATATTTAGTTTAGGAAGGCATCCTTATAGCGTTTCAGAATGCTGAGGTCAGTGTAGCATTATCCAAGAACTACTTTTAAGTTATATCTATTTTGTGCACCTGCAGCTTGTGTTTGTGCTAATCTTCTTATGTTGACATTGCTGTTCTTGCACGTTTCTCCCTGTTATTTCCACCTATTTTCCATTTTCCTTCATGATTTGGTGCTTACATCAACATCTTAATTTGATTACTTTTTCAAGCTTTCTATTTTTTTTCCTGTTCTGTGAAGGATTCCACTCTTTCTCTTAGGCATCTAGGATTATGGCAACATGGAGGTTGAGCCTTTATTTCCCTTCATTTTGATTTGCGAGCTTATCTTAACCTTTTCTATTAATGCATGTTAAAAAAGAATTCCCTAGTCATTCCTGCAGGTTTCAATGGCGCATCCTAGTTCAGTGACAAAAGACTTTGACCCTTGCTTATGTTTGCTATCGTGGAGGCTCTATAAATGGAAAAAACTTGTTGCTTTGGAACGTTAAAAAAGACCTCACAACTTTGAACTCAAGATCTTCAGGTTGGTGCATTTGTTCTCTTTCTTCTAGACTAGCTAGTCTCACTATAGAGGGAGTTGTTCTATTATTTTGTGCTCAAGATATTAATATAATTGGGAATCTACTTCAGCTCAAACCTTTGATACCCTGCATTCATTTGGACATAGTTTTATGATATAGCAGGCAAAGCCTTGAATCATTAATTCCATTTTGTGCTAAATGTTGCAAGTCACTGGATTTGTATGTGGTCTTTTATATATCAGGCTCTCATGTGGCTGTGGTTGAAGCTATCTTATACAGATGCTATACCTAATGCTCTGCTGGTGGAGATCTTTAAGCTTGAAAAGTTATTTTCATACCCATTCTAATAAACAAAGGATGATGGTATTTGTAGTTTTTCTATAATATTTTCACTATAGCATTATTAGTGCAAAAATAGGTTCCATTTAGAGAACAAGAGTCATGTCAATCAAATTTAAAAAGGGTTTATAATGTTTTTATGGATTGTTCATTTTGATGAGATATTATATATATATATATATATATATATATATATATATATATATATATATATCATTTTTAATTGTTTTCCTTTCTTCAATGGTATAATTATAGATTTACAAGTTGGTTTATATGTTATTGAATATTTATTTTTTATATTTTTTAAATAAGTACTTATGTTAGGATAAAGTATGATAATTCTAAATTTTAAAACTTTAGACAAATAAATATATTTGGTATTTAAAAAAAAACTTTTTTGTGGACAGTTTTAATTATTATTTTATTTATTTTTCTTCCTAATTTTTGGTTCTAAGATTGTTATTTTTATTTTTATTACTCTGGTCCAAGAAGAACTCCAAAAATATGTTTGGTTCTTTTGGTGCTAAAAACATTCTTTTTATTTTTTTTCAAAACAGAAAGCTAATTTGATGTTGATCGTTTAAGACTAAAGCTGTTGAGACCTATGATAAGAATTGCAAATAAAAATGGGATGATATTTGCCTTTCCATCTCAATTCACTACAAAAAAATTAGCTTTTAACAACAATTGAATAATGTTGCAAAAACAATATGATGACCCTTCTGATCATTGAGACAGGAAAATATGATCATGGAAAGCTTTAATTCACCTGAATTATTAGCTGTTTGGATGAAACAGATGTGATATTCTTTCCATCAATTTCTGTACTACAGTTTCACCCATTAATAGTGAAATACAAGTGTGTATATATATATATTAGATCTTATAGTTCTCTCAATTAACGAGCCCTTCTCATTCATGAGTCTGATTTGAAGCCGCATCGAAAGATCTTCTCCTAACCAACAGGCATGTAATCTTCTCTGGCTGGGCATTTGTATTATCAAGAGTACACAGCACAAAGTCCGGCCGGTGCAGCGCTAGGTTGAGCCGGTCTTCCCCTACCACCGAACCAGTTGCATCAAGAAGAACATGCCATGAGTTCCTGTGAGCCTCAGACACCCAGTGCATGGAATACCTAATTCCATTCACATCAGCAGGATAAGAGAACAACCCTTTAGGTGTGTGCTTACACTTCCTTCTGAAGTATTGACTTAGCTGTGATCCCTTAATCCTTAAATCCAACCAAGTTTCTGGTGCTGCAATCACCTTTGAGTCCTTGTAACTTGCAAACTCCCTTATGCAATCCGCTTCCTCGGTCAGGATAGTCATGTAGAAATTGCCCCTAAAAAAAGGGTAGCTTTCTCCTACTAGCATCATTGCAACCTTGTAACTAGGAGTGAATAAAACTAAGTACTCTTCTTCTGATAATCCACAGTGTTTCAAGACTTTGTTTCGGGCTTGGATTTCCGGGATTGAGATGAAACTTCCCGGGAAGGAGGATTTCATGGTTAGGATATCAAGTAGCCTTGATGGCTCTAGCTGTGTTTTGTCGAGGTTGGGTAGATTTCCGCCAAAGGATGGAGAGAGAGACTCTCTAAAGCTACCCCGGGGCGATTTTTTTGTATTATTTTCAACGGCAGTCTCAGAGGATTCATCGTTAATAGAAAGCCTTTCAAGATCATTCTTGTTACTATCTTCAACTAGGCCATTGGAGTACTGCGGGTACTTCGTAAACACATACTGTTCCACATATTGCATTTCACTTGGCGTGATCGGGCCTGACCACCTGATGAGATCAAGTCCATGGAGTTGGGATATGGCTTCAGCTACCAAGTGAGCTGGGATCACTGTGTGTGCTTTCTGTTTGTACCAAGACTTTGTTAGAATTTACAAAAAATAGGATGAAAATTACCCATCAAAACTACCAAAAAAAAAAAAAAAAAACAGATGAAAATGCTAAAGATATATACATTTACAATCATGCTGCTTGGTCTACCATTTTGTAGTGGTGAGTTTGGCATCTTACTGAAGGGGGATTCTTCGACTTGGGCTTCTCCCATATCCTAAATTTTGATAATTGTCAATATTATGAGTGAAAAACTTTAAAATCTGTAAATCAGTAAGCAAAAACACATGAAAGATCAATCCGGGTGGAGTGTTCTGATCAAATACCTTGGATCCTGAACTTGGAAAAAGCTGTTCTTGAACGTTTCTCCCCATAAGACTTCTTACCTCTAATAGTCGTTCATAAATACAATTCCCAAGTGTATATAATCTGTAAACTTAATAGAAAAAGGGAAAGAGACGAGAAGAGGAAGAGAAGACCAAGCCAAGAGGAAAAGAAAATGAAGGAGAGTAGTACTGAAACTGTAAAAGAATCAAAGGGGTAGAGAGGGAGAGAGAAAGGAAGAGAAGACTAAGCCAAAGCAAAGGGAGCTTTTCTTGTTGCATAAGTGCATCCAGATGGGAGGTATTAAAGAAGTTGAAAAGGGTCCCATGAAGAATACAAGCAAACCATCAGTGACAACAGCAATATCTACAACAGGGAACCTTATAACAGTAAATCACTAGCGTCACGCTAACCATGGTTCAAAACCACAAACTGGGTCTAGGCTGCAGAGAAATATTATAATAACATAAAAATATAATTGTAATATTTACAATTATCTAATAAATAGATATAACACTTTGATATACATAATATTCGTTTATATAATAATTATTAATGTTGTAGGAATTACCTTTTAGTATTTTTTTTCACTTCTAACATGACGGAATATTATTACTTGTGCTAGTTACGAGCTTCTCGACATTAAAATCAATAATGGTAATTTCTTTATCTCTCTCTTTCTTGATCACTGATAGATTTTGGATTTTGAGAGGCACCTTGATTATAACCAATTGTTTGGCTTAAGTTCAAGTCAAGATGAAAGAAAGACCAATTTTTAAATGCCCACTATGAAATGGCAACAACCCTATAGAAATTTTCTATTGGAGACTCTTAGTCACCTACATGATTTTAAAATTTTGAATGGAAAGTGATCGTTTGAGGTAGGATAGGCAGGTAGGGCTGGGTTTTGGACTTATTCATTCATTTAGTTCTTTAAAAAATTTAGAGGTCTGGGGAATCTTATTGCCTTTGAAAGGGACCGGTCTTGGAGTAGCCTAAGACACACTTGAGAAAATGGCAATTTAGGAGTCAATAACAAAACCAATAGCTCAACTTTAGCTACACAAACTTTAAAGAAAATAATAATTTATTTATCTTTGTAGTCATTAGATCACATAAAACTTGTTAGAAACTATTAAATCTAAAATCTAGTTAATATTTCTCATGTGTAATGTCATAATACTACGTCCCTCCATAGAAGAGTGATGCAAAAAAAAAAAAAAAAAAAAAAAAAATTAAAAATAAAGGTGTGCTTGTTTAGTAAAAAGAAATAAAAATTTTCTTAAAAGAATTTGATTTTTTTTAAAAAAAATAAAATATTTTCTCTTTGGTTAGTAAAATTTGATAATTTGTTGCTTCAGGCTCCCTTCTATGACTTGAACCCTCGTTGGATGCCCTTGGATGTTGGCGACCTTAGTGCCAACACCTCATTTACCCATTTAGTTTAAACATCTTTCAAACCCTAAACTTCAATTTTCACAAAAGTTACAAGAACGTATTTTTTCTTGGAGCCAAACGACAATGTGAATGTGCATTTATTAAAAAAAAAGGTCAAATCATCAATATAAAAAGAATATATATCCTAAATGTGACATAATTGCACTTAATAAATATTGAAGCCAAAAGGTAGTCTTTCAATACAAGTGTAATCGCCTATATTTTCTTATATTTTTAGTATTGACTTATTATTTTTTTAATTTTTTTTATTTTGTTCATGTAAACGTCAACGTGATTGTTTGACTGTAGACGGTAATTTTGACAATATTTACGTCCATTTTTATCACATCAACTTTATATTAAAAGTCTACATTTATATTTGATATACATTTTTTGATTTAATGTCTATTTAGTGCCACGTTACAAGGCTCTTAATAGCCGTTATATTACAGTACCTAACATATCTTAGGGCATCATTTTGACTCTCTTAATAACCTTTATATTACATTAAAACTCTCTATACTAAAATGGTATAAAAGTTACATCATTTTGATGTAAAATCAATGTCAAACAACAATTTTGTATTCCATACATTACATTAATTCTAACATAATTTATATATCTACATTTTTATTACTTATATCATACTTTTAATTACTCACGGAATTTTGAAAATTTCCAAAAAATAAAAAAATATGTAAAATAAAAAAAAAACTATCTTCTACTATATTCATTGCTTTCTCTCTTTTATTTTATTATTATTTTTTTAATGAAGATTTTGCATTCAAACCCCACCCCTCCCCCTCCCCCCCACCCAAAAAAAAAAAAACAGCTGAATGATGATAATTTCTCTAAAATCATTATAAATTAATATTATAAGAAGGTAAATCTCATTATATAAAAATAGATATGCCAGTGTTTTATTAAAAGAAGAAAAGGAAAAAAAGAAAGATTTGGCTGTTTATGATCTGTATCACAGAGGAAGCCAGATGGGCTACAATTATTCTCTGCAATGATCAAGAATTAGGGTTTTGTTTTGTTCTCCATTTACCTAATAGGTTAATGGAATTATTTAAATGTCGGTTCAACCAAAGCTTGAGAAGAGATTTAGTTTATTAATTGGATTCAGTAGCTGCCTGGAAAGTGAGGTTGGCTAATTAAATAAATTAAGCAGTTTTCTATCATATTAATACCTAAATCCCATTATCATGGTTGGAGTGACTTTCCATCTATTATTTTTATTTCACCGTTTCTTATACGCGGTTGTCAAGTTCAAGTCTCCTTGATAAAATAATTAGTTATTTAAGAAAAGGAAAACCTAATTTGAACACAATATAAATATAAATAAATAATATTTGCCAAATACAGGTTAGATTTTTTAGTAATGTGCTAATATTTTTTTTTAATTTTATGAATTACCTTTAAAATAAGATAAAATTATTTTTAGAATATAATGAAATTAAATTAGATAAAAAAATAAAAATAAAATAAAAATGATATTAGACAAAATGAGATAAAATATTCAAATAAATTTAGATAGAATTATTTTATTATACGTCGGTAGAACAAGTTTGTGGGTCAGGATTAATTTTAATCTTATTTTTTGAAGTCAAATACGAGAATATGATAACTTTTTTAACCCTATCTCATTCAATCTAACATACTAAACAGCCCCTATAAAGAATTGAGTGATGTCATTTGTGACACTATTATTATATTACAAAATAAACAAGAAGAAGGAAAAAGAGAGAGACAAAGGTTTTACTGTATGGGGGATGAAGGAAGGGATTAAGGGTAGTTTGAAATTAAAAAAAAAAGATTTATTTATTTATTTATTTTAATTCTGAGTGTTAGAAGTTATGACCTCTGAATGAAGCTTGCAAAGTTAGCTAGATTGTAAGTAGAATGCAAACATACCATTAAAATATATAAAGGATTCAGGCTAAGAAAATTAGGCAAACTACTAAGAAATATATATATATAGGTTTTAGTTATTAGGATAACCCCAATGGGGGTTTATTGCCCGACGAGGTGGCGCTCCTCAGCAAAAGATTGTTGAGTACTCGGTGCCGACCGAGCGCTCAACATCTTGTTTAATTTTTTTTAAATTATGTGGCGCCCAGACAATGAGCTAGCGCGCTCATTGTCTGGGCGACATTGAAGACGCCCTTAATTTATGTTTTCTTCGAACGATACATATACCAATCAATAAGAAATAATTGGGGCTGCAAAGAAGTAATTTAGATAATATTGAAAAAGAGACCACTCTTTTTAAAATTTAGAAAAAAAAATGAAAATCGTTAAATATATATAAATCACTGTATGCTAAAAATTGATACAAAATATATATATATATATATATTGCTAATACATTTCTAGTGCTACAAAAGAAAAATGCCATGTTCTACAATGATTGGAAGATAGTAGGACAAGAAGCAAATATCATTTGGTATTTTCCTATCAATGGCTCAAAATATTGGATATGCTCTATGCCTTTTAGTATCTTAATTTTTTATTTTTTAAAAGGATGATACTATTTTAAAAGGATAATGGTTTATCATTAGCATCTACTTTCGAGAACCTTTTTAAATTATTTGAAATACGGTCGTTACATGAGGGAGGTATCAGATGCTCTTTATTGGGATATTCCCTTGACAAAAAAAAAAAAAAAGGAAAGAAAAGAGAAGAGAAAGAAAATTGAATTGGATTATTTTATGTATTTATATTAGAATGTCATAAATTGAATTGGCTTTAGTGAGATCTCTTTTTTTTGTTTGACTTTTTACACTTTGTCTTTGCTATTTTTAATTATGCTTTTAATAGTTAAAAACACTATTGGCATGAACTATTTATTTATTGAATAAATGTGCTTTATATAAATATATAATTACATATAAAATTGAGCTTTTTAGCTTTTAACATAAGATAGAATATGACTATTTTTATAAATTAAAATAAAATTGAATTAAACATTAACAGAATAAGATATAATGAAAATAAAAATAAATAAAATAATCTTACAAATTTAGGTGAGATAATAAAATTAATTTTAATCTAATAAATAAAATAATTTTTAATTTTATCTCATATAATTTTAGGGTATCCGGCACATTAAACAGATGCTAAGGATAATAGTTGCCACGTCAACTTTTTTTATAAAAAATAAATAAAAAATAAAAGTCTATAATGTATTAAATGCGCTGCAAACTTTTGTTTAAGAGGGAAGAAGAGCGTTGAGCACCGAAAGCTCAACGCTCTTGGTACTGAAGTGGCGCTCTATTGAATGTCACCTTAGCACCATTAAACCTACAGTAAATATGTCATTATTTACGAACCAAGCTGTACAGATACAAATAAAAATTATGGAGAATAAAATTAATTTTTATTCACGTGGCTATTTGCTATATTTAGTCAAATAATAAATTATTGTATTAATTATCACTTACTACAAAGAATTTTCTCTTTTATGAGATATCTCGGACGAGACAGTACAAATAATAATTTCATGCTCTCGTTTTAATTGTTTGGAAAAACTTATTATTAACACGTGAATCGCTCGTGCCATGCCAGCGGTCTTGAGTGGAGGAAATGTGGCGGCTATGCAAAGTGAGCGGATGACAAGTTCAGTAGTCGCCTTGGGACAAGTTTACCCCAAACCTTCTCAATTTTCCAGGCAAATCATAAGTAGCAAACGTAGGGTACAGGGCTATTTGAGTCATTTCAAATGTCGGTGCGAAAAACCATACCGTCCTCTCATTCACCCTCTCCCTCTCTCGCAAACCCTACAAAATCGAACAGAGACGCATCTTTTGGGTCTTTCGGTTCTTCATTTCACGGTTCCTACAGCAATGGAGTTCGCGGCTGGAAATTTCTCAAACTGTTTGCCCAATAATCCTTTCCGCGAATCTTTGGCTCTCAAAATCATCATTCCAAGACCCTTAAACAGTCACCGTCTTCCACAGAAGAAGACGAAGAAGATCAATTCAACTTGCTTGATCTCGAACTCATTAGTAGATTCAAGCGCGTCTGTACCTCTAACTACTACGATCGACACGATTAGTAAGCCATTTGTTTCGAGATTCGCTGCAGATGAGCCGAGGAAAGGCGCAGATGTGCTCGTGGAAGCTCTGGAGCGAGAAGGCGTCACGGACGTGTTTGCTTATCCCGGAGGAGCTTCAATGGAGATTCACCAAGCTCTTACACGCTCCAAAACGATCAAAAACACTCTTCCCCGACACGAGCAAGGTGGAATCTTTGCCGCCGAAGGGTACTATCATAATCATAACTTTTTTTTTAACTAAAATTATTTTTCTGGGTGACACACTTGACAGAAATTTTCAACATTGTCCTTTGAAAGTATTGAATCACCTGGAATCCTATGTTGACTGCATCATTCCATGTGATGCAACTCCGTTCTTAGGACAATGTCAAAATAAGTTTTTTTTTTTTTTCCCTTTTAGTGCAAGAATAATAATTAAAATTATGATTGTAATAGATATGCGCGGGCGTCTGGGCGTATTGGTGTATGCATTGCGACATCTGGCCCAGGAGCGACGAATCTGGTGAGTGGACTTGCTGATGCATTGCTGGATAGTATTCCCATTGTTGCAATTACTGGACAAGTTCCGAGGAGGATGATTGGAACGGATGCGTTTCAAGAAACGCCAATTGTGGAAGTAACACGGTCTATTACGAAGCATAATTACCTTGTTCTTGATGTGGAAGATATACCCCGAGTTGTACGAGAGGCATTCTACCTTGCTTCTTCAGGGCGACCGGGGCCAGTTTTAATTGATATTCCAAAGGATATACAACAGCAGCTTGTTGTGCCAATATGGACTAAGCCCATGAAGCTACCTGGGTATCTAGCGAGACTGCCCAAAACGCCTGACTTGCCCCATTTGGAGCAAATAGTGAGATTGATATCGGAGGCAAAGAAACCAGTTTTGTATGTTGGAGGTGGGTGTTTGAATTCAAGTGAAGAGTTGAGGCGGTTTGCTGAGCTTACGGGTGTACCGATTACAAGTACTTTAATGGGTCTTGGAGCTTATCCAAGTGGTGATGAACTATCTCTTAACATGCTTGGAATGCATGGAACTGTGTATGCAAATTACGCGGTGGACCGGTCAGACTTGTTGCTTGCTTTTGGAGTTAGATTTGATGATCGTGTCACAGGTAAAATTGAAGCTTTTGCAAGCCGAGCTAAGATTGTCCACATTGATATTGATCCCGCAGAGATTGGAAAGAACAAGCAACCTCATATATCTATATGTGCCGATGTGAAGGTTGCATTGGATGGGATGAATATGTTATTAGAGGAGAGGGCCTCAAAGCTTAATCTTGATTTCTCAGCCTGGAGGGAGGAGCTCAAGGAGCAGAAAGAGAAGTATCCAATGAGTTTTAAAACTTTTGGAGAAGCAATTCCTCCTCAATATGCAATTCAAGTTTTGGATGAACTGACTAATGGCGAAGCTGTGATCAGCACAGGAGTTGGGCAGCATCAGATGTGGGCTGCCCAATTTTACAAGTATAAGGGACCTCGCCAATGGCTAACCTCAGGTGGATTGGGTGCTATGGGTTTTGGGTTGCCTGCTGCGATTGGGGCAGCCGTTGCTAGACCTGATGCTGTTGTTGTGGATATTGATGGTGATGGAAGTTTTATCATGAATGTTCAGGAATTAGCAACGATCCGGGTAGAAAACCTTCCCGTCAAAGTCTTGCTCTTGAACAACCAGCATTTGGGCATGGTTGTTCAATGGGAGGATAGGTTCTATAAGGCGAATAGGGCTCACACATATCTAGGAGACCCATCAAGGGAATCTGAGATATTTCCAGATATGATGAAGTTTGCAGAAGCTTGTAATATACCTGCTGCTCGTGTGTCAAGAAAGAGTGAACTGAGGGAGGCTATTCAGAAAATGTTGGAGACCCCTGGGCCATACCTGCTTGATGTCATTGTGCCTCATCAAGAACATGTGCTACCTATGATTCCTAGTGGTGGAGCCTTCAAAGATGTGATCACTGAGGGCGATGGGCGATTAAAGTATTGATCTTTTGACATCAATCTTGTACTGGTATTTAGTATATATGCCTCGAACTTCAAAGCTGGCCAAAAGAGCTGGCTGGGTCTTTGGGCTGCTTTTGTTTTACTTCTTTGTTAGAAAGCTTGGTTCTTTTTTTTTGGGTTTTCCTACGCCATGTTAATATATTTAGTTTAGGAAGGCATCCTTGTAGTGTTTCAGAATGCTGAGGTCAGTGTAGCATTATCCAAGAACTTTTTTTAAGTTATATCTATTTTGTGCACCTACAGCTTGTGTTTGTGCTAATCTTCTTATGTTGATGTCGGTGTTCTTGCGCATTTCTCTCTGCTATTTCCACCTATTTTCCATTTTTCCTTCATGATTTGGTGCTTACATCAACATCTTAAATTGATTACTTTTTCAAGCTTTCTATTTTTTTCCTGTTCTGTTAAGGAATCCACTCTTTCTCTTAGGCATCTAGGATTATGGCAACATAGAAGTTGAGCCTTTATTTCCCTTCTTTTTGATTTGGGAGCGTATCTTAACCTTTTCTATTATTACATGTTAAAAAAGAAGTCCCTAGTAATTCCTAATGGTTTCAATGGCACATCCTAGTTCAGTGACAAAAGACTTTGACCATTGCTTATGTTTGCTATCGTGGAGGCTCTATAGATGGAAAAAACTTGTTGCTTTGGAACGTTGGAAAAGACCTCATAACTTTGAACGCAAGATCTTCAGGTAGGTGCATTTGTCCTCTTTCTTCTAGACTAGCTAGTCTCACTATAGAGGGAGTTGTTCTATTATTTTGTGCTCAAGATATTAATATAATTGGGAATCTACTTCAGCTCAAACCTTTGATACCCTGCATTCATTTGGACATAGTTTTATGATATAGCAGGCAAAGCCTTGAATCATTAATTCCATTTTGTGCTAAATGTTGCAAGTCACTGGATTTGTATGTGGTCTTTTATATATCAGGCAGCATGTAGTGTGCTCATGTGGCTGTGGTTCAAGCTATCTTATACGGATGCTATACCTAATGCTCTGCTTGTGGAGATCTTTAAGCTTGAAAAGTTATTTTCATACCCATTCTATGATATTTTCACTATAGCATTATTAGCGCAAAAATAGGTTCCATTTAGAGGACAAGAGTCATGTCAATCAAATTTAAAAAGGGTTTATAATGTTTTTATGTTTTGTTCATTTTGATGAGATATTATATATATATATATATCATTTTTAATTGTTTTCCTTTCTTCAATGGTATAATTATAGATTTACAAGTTGGTTAATGTGTTTTTGAATATTTATTTTTATATTTTTTAAATAAGTACTTATGTTAGGAATAAAGTATGATAATTCTAAATTTTAAAACTTTAGACAAATAAATATATTTGGTATTTTTTAAAAAAACTTTTTTGTGGGCAGTTTTAATTATCATTTTATTTATTTTTTGATTGTATTTTTGGTTCTAAGATTGTTATTTTTATTTTTATTACTCTGGTCCAAGAAGAACTCCAAAAACATGTTTGGTTCTTTTGGTGCTAAAAAACATTCTTTTTATTTTTTCTCAAAACAGAAAGGTAATTTGATGTTGATCGTTTAAGACTAAAGCTGTTGAGACCTATAATAAGAATTGCAAATAAAAATGGGATGACGTTTGCCTTTTCATCTCAATTCACTACAAAAAATTAGCTTTTCACAACAATTGAAAAATTTTGCAAAAACAATATGATGACCCTTTTGATCATTGAGACAGGAAAATATGATCATGGAAAGCCTTAATTCACCTGAATTATTAGCTGTTTGGATGAAACAGATGTGATATTCTTTCCATCAATTTCTGTACTACAGTGTCTCCCATTAATAGTGAAATACAAGTGTGTATATATATATATTAGATCTTATAGTTCTCTCAATTAACGAGCCCTTCTCATTCATGAGTCTGATTTGAAGCCGCATCGAAAGATCTTCTCCTAACCAACAGGCATGTAATCTTCTCTGGCTGGGCATTTGTATTATCAAGAGTACACAGCACAAAGTCCGGCCGGTGCAGCGCTAGGTTGAGCCGGTCTTCCCCTACCACCGAACCAGTTGCATCAAGAAGAACATGCCATGAGTTCCTGTGAGCCTCAGACACCCAGTGCATGGAATACCTAATTCCATTCACATCAGCAGGATAAGAGAACAACCCTTTAGGTGTGTGCTTACACTTCCTTCTGAAGTATTGACTTAGCTGTGATCCCTTAATCCTTAAATCCAACCAAGTTTCTGGTGCTGCAATCACCTTTGAGTCCTTGTAACTTGCAAACTCCCTTATGCAATCCGCTTCCTCGGTTAGGATAGTCATGTAGAAATTGCCCCTGAAAAAAGGGTAGCTTTCTCCTACGAGCATCATCGCAACCTTGTAACTAGGAGTGAATAAATCTAAGTACTCTTCTTCAGATAATCCACAGTGTTTCAAGACTTTGTTTCGGGCTTGGATTTCCGGGATTGAGATGAAGCTTCCAAAAAAATTAAAAAATATGTAAAAAAAAAAAAAAAAAAAAAACTATCTTCTACTATGTTCATTGCTTTCTCTCTTTTATTTTATTTTTATTTTTTTTTTTAACGAAGATTTTTCATTCTCTCTTTTTATTAAAACTTTGCTTGCCTTTCTTTTCCCTCTTTATCTTGTAATAGAAATCTTCAAGTTCAAGCCTCTCCACGTAGGCAACGACGTCTTCTGATGTTTGTAGACATGCCCTAAAAAAAAAAAAAAAAAAAAAAAAAAAAAAAAAAAAAAAAAAAAAAAAAAAAAAAAAACAGCTGAATAATGATAATTTCTCTAAAATCATTATAAACTAATATTATAAGAAGGTAAATCTCATTATATAAAAATGGATATGCCAGTGTTTTATTAAAAGAAAAAAAAGAAAAAAGAAAGATTTGGCTGTTTATGATCTGTATCACAGAAGAAGCCAGATGGGCTACAATTATTCTCTGCAATGATCAAGCATTAGGGTTTTGTTTTGTTCTCCATTTACCTAATAGGTTAATGGAATTATTTAAATGTCGGTTCAACCAAAGCTTGAGAAGAGATTTAGTTTATTAATTGGATTCAGTAGCTGCCTGGAAAGTGAGGTTGGCTAATTAAATAAATTAAGCAGTTTTCTATCATATTAATTCCTAAATCCCATTATCATGGTTGGAGTGACTTTCCATCTTTTATTTTTATTTCACCGTTACTTATACGCGGTTGTCAAGTTCAAGTCTCCTTGATAAAATAATTAGTTATTTAAGAAAAGGAAAACCTAATTTGAACACAATATAAATATAAATAACGCAATAAAATAAAAGAAAAATTACTAGAAGATCAAAGAATTATTAGAAGACAAACTTGATAAAATAGAAAATGGAGAGAGCTTTTCATTCTCTTGATAATAGGTTGAATTTCAACCTTGGTACATACTTTATAATGTGAACACCCATTTATATAGGCTCTTAGTAATAATGGGTGATAAATATCATTTACAACACATAAATGTAATGGTTACAATAATATAAATGCCCTATAGGTTATACAAAAATAGTGTACCATAAACCTATTGTAATTTAGGGGTTAGGGAATATTAAATAGTAAGTGGTTACAAAGACATTCAAGATAATTATTTACAACACTCCTCCTTCGAATGCCTTTTATATGAGAATATGTCTTATTAAAACTTTACTAGATAAAACCCAGTAGGACAAAAATCTAGTAGGAAAAAAAGTACATATTCTTTTGGAATCTTATACTATTGTTAGGACTGCCTCATTAAAAACCTTACAACGAAAATCCAGTGGGACAAAACCATAGCTAAGGGAAAAAGAGTACAGTGCACTAATCAATAACTCTTCTTTATTCTCCCCCTCATGAAGACATGTGTAGACTTTCTTTTGTTGTCATACTTAAAATATCTTGAGTCATCACATCCAAATATTTTACTTGACAAAACTTTTACGAACAAGTCTTCAAGATTTTTATTCAATCTAATTTGTTGAATATCAATTCCATCGTTCTTCTGAAGCTCATATGTAAGGAAAAATCTTAGTGAAATATACTTGGTTCTGTCACTTTCGATAAATCATTCTTGTCACGCAATACATGTTGCATTTTCTTCATATGACGTTGACAGACGAGCTTTCATAGTATCTTTGAATATGTTGGATCATAGATCCCAGCAATACGAATCATGACTTGTTTCATATATTGTCAGAATCTCACCATAACTTGTTTCATAGATTTTTATTTGAAAAATCTGTTTCACGGATCATTATGACATTGCAATATCAGCATAAGTAAAAATATATCATCTTTGTGACCTTATTTTATGGGGGTCCGATAAGAACTCAATATCTGCATTCTAGCCAACTTTGATGTTGCTTTGCTTTTCTTGAAAATATAGAATCATATCATTTGTTTCTCGAAGATAGTAAAGTATATGCTTAATGTCATTCTAATATCTTCGAGCTGGTGGGAACGATATCTTGCAAATAACTTGGTAGATAAAACAATATCTAATCCCATGCAATTTGTTAAGAGCATAAATACATCAATGGTAATAAGATTTGGTACTTCAGGACCAATACTTTTTTTCATCATCAAGATGAAGTAGTTTTTGTCAACTTCAAATGACCTAATCACCATTTGGGAACTTAATGAATATGCTTTGTCCATCTAAAGCTTTTTTAATAAACTTTTAGTGATAGACAAGAATTCAACTTGAAAAATTCTCAATCTGTAGGTTGAGGTAGAATTTTGTTTTTCTAAGATCTTTCATATCAAATTGCTTCAAATTTGATATCTTTTTTTATTTCTTTACTAGTTCTCACATAGTCATAACATTCAAATAGTAAATAATACGGATATGCGCAATAAACATGAATTAATAAATGTAATTATAATATAAACATGTTAATATGATCACTAATAGCAATCAACAGGATTATAAGATATGCATATAAATAATCAAGTAATATATGTGATAATGTTAAACATTTTAAAATTTATATTTCGAAACATTTGCTTCAAGCATGCATTTTAGATCTTTTAGAAAGTTTAATCCTTCAGGGATTCTAATCCTTTTGAGATTTTTTATATATATCATTATCCATGGATCTAATTTCTTTAAAAATTTTCATAGAACATTCATTTGCATCTAACACATCATACACTATCAAGTGTAAAAATATTTCTTATTCGTCAATGAGTTTAAATTGCTCATTTTTAATGTCGATATTACTCCACAATCTATAATGTGGGATCTTTGTTTTATAAAATATCAATGAACACTTTAAAATATCATAAATACCATTAGCAATATTCATTTCTATTCAATATTTCACACATATATTGAATTTATGATATTTTTCACATACGAGGCAAACTATGTCGTTTTATATTAAATATATTCTGTTTAGAACATGCCTAATTTTTCAATATATATCTCTTCAAGAGATATTTATGCCTCAAAATACTCACGTCCCAATTTATTCCATTTCATAAATTATTTAATTCACAATTCATGGGACATATAAGCAAAATATTATTTTATTTCTTTTTAGGAATATTTTGCATATGTGTCTTTTAACTTGACTGGTCAATCACACTTTAGGTGTGTCAAATTTTTACAAATAACTTGTGCGTCAGTTAACTGATTATATATTTGCACATGATTAATCTTGTGAACTACCAATTGGTTTTCAACTTCTCATTTGAGATTCATGTTCACATAGTCGATTGATCTTATGAACTATCAATTAGTTTTCAACTTCTCCTTTGAAATTCATATTTACATAGCATCATATCACACTAACAATTTTATATGTCATTATTTCAAAATTGGGTTTCCTCCCCCTAATGACAAGAAAATTGTTTCACTGAATCATGACATGATAGAAGTATCATATTGAGGTTTCAAAAAAAAAATTGGCCAATCATGTCAAAATATAAATATATTTGTGTCAAAGAACTTATTGCTCTCAATCACAATATATTTCAATCGACCGCATATGTCAGTATAATAAACTAAGAGGAAAACCAATTGTTCTTCGAAAACATTTATCTACTAATCTTTAAGTTGCTCTTCAAGACCAGTTATTTGTCAATATACTAATTGTTCTTCGAGAGCAATTTTAGCAAAATATAAGTCATTACTTTGTCACTACAAATATGTCGCATTCATAAATATAGTAGTTACTCTTCAGGAGCCATCAATAATTATCTCAATTTCAGCATATTTTTTATGAAGGTATTGATCAATCATATAGTAATACTACAGGTATTCAACCAATATCAATTTATTTGATACATAATGCAAACACTTTATAATATATAATTTCATGTGCTGCAATAAGAACATTATTCCACTTCAGAAAAATAGTAACGGTTATAACTATATTATCAACAACTATAACCATAATCATAGATCATAAAATAATTTCATTTATGGCATATGCATATAAACTATATCAAAGTGTGATTTTTTATCATATCAATCTTTGAATGCTTCTTTATGAGCATATTTAACATTAAATAGTATTTTTTAATATTATTTCATGACATTTTAATATTTAAATATTACATGATTCATTGTATGATCAAAATAAACTTCAAGTTTAATTGATCAGGTGATATAACAATTTCATGTGCAGATTTAATTATAATGAATCTTTTAATAATGTTTGTCATGAAATATTTATAATATTGATTCGAAGCAATAGATAAATGTTGAATAAAAACATTAAATAATAAAATAAAATGTATGTGTTCAAAGATAATATTAATTTATAATCAATTTTTTCCACTTAGAAAAATGGTAAAATAATAAATTTTTTAGATATTCTATTACCATTAGACCATTTCTTAATTAACTTCAAGGCTAATTTAAAAATCTATAATTATATATGTGGGTCTATGAGCAAAACTCAATCTAGTTACAGATAGAGTATTATAACTTTGACATTTCAAAATACTTAAATAGCTTCTGGCTAGTTATAATAATTTTATAGTTTTATTTTCAATGACTTTGTACTAAAAAATTTTATTAACAAAGCCATTTTTAATAGCTAATAACCAAAATTTTATTTCTCAATAGTTTTAAGCTATAAAATATTTATTTTGTTATATAGCTTCAGGCTATGAATTTTCTTTTTCAAGTTTTGTTATTTCAATATACCAAATTAAATATCATAATATATTTTATATCTAATTAGCATTGCAACTTCAAGTACAATCAACCATACAACCATAATATTTTTGTATTTAAAAAAAAAAGATTTTGACTAAATCTCTCTTCCTTTTTTTTTGTATAGTTTCAAGCTATATATATTTCAGTCATATAGTTTTCTTTTATTTATATGAATCAAAATTTATTAAAAAGAAAATTCAATCAACATAAATGATTGAAATAATTTTAAATATTTTAAGGGCCTTAGAGCCAAAAGCCTTCGAGGCCGAGGTCTTTGATTCAAATATAAAAAAAAAAAATCAATCATATACATAGTTTTCTCATGTAGCTTGAGATATAAACAAAATATTATATCAAGCTAAATAGACTTAATAAAAATAAATAATAAAAATCACAATTTTAATTTAGATAAAAATATCGTCTTAGAGTTATTTTTTAATTTATAGAAAAATAATCTCATTTAATTTACAATCTCTTTATGCCTTATAACATAATATTAATTATTTGAAAACAATGACCACTATGGTATGAGAATTATTTTCAAAAAAAACATTCTTGTTTCAATCACTATAATATATTTAATATTATAGCAATTATATTTACGTCCACATCAATAATTATTAACAAACCAACATTCACTTTAAAGAATGTGTAATACAATTTAGACGAGAATATTTTTTTATCAAGATAATTTTTATTTTGCTCATGCATCAAAATTTACAGTTTAATACTTATAGTTATAAAAATCATTTCTTTTTTATAATATTAATGAGATACATGTATATTTACCATATTTTATAATATTAAACATCTATATTTTAACATCCATATATAATTTACAAATGGACACACATATATAATTGTAATAAAATTATAATAAAAAAAATAATATATGAATGTTAATAACACCAAGAATAATATTTTATTTTCAAATGTTCACATCTTAATTTTTCTTTTCAAAAAGTATTATTTGTATGAGTTGGTAGGACAACTTCCAGGAAAGAGCGATGAGACAGACTCTTCTTAAATAACTGGCCTCCTAGAACGGGATAACCCATCTCCCTTTTAATGTTTAACTTTACTTGGGACAAGGCTTACCTACTATCAACTCAAACTTGTAGTACTGTTTGTATTATAAAAATCAAGAATAGAACATAAGTAATTGATTATATATCAAATCAATATTCATTTGTCACATTTTGACTTTTAATTTTTGATGTAGAAGATCGTACAAGACGTAACTACAGAGCATACTTTCTTGATCAATGATATTATATATAATTTATACTAAATCATACATATACACAAAATATATGCATCATTCAAATAATAATATAAAACTTAATCTCATAAATAAAAAATGTACCTTCAAACTTTCACCTTCGAAACTCTTGTTTCTTTGATCTTCAAGATATTTTCATCAAGAGCATGATCGTGTTGATAACGTGTTATAAAATAAAAGAAAAACTAGTAAAAGATCAAAGAACTATTAGAAGACGAACTTGAGGAAATAAAAAATAGAGAAAGCTTTTCATTCTCTTGATAATAGGTTGAATTTCAACCTTGGTACATACTTTACAATGTGAACACCCCTTTATATAGGCTATTGGTTATAATTGGTGATTAATACCATTTACAACACATAAATGTAATGGTTACAATAATATAAATGTCATATAGGTTACACAAAAGCATTCAAGATAATTATTTATAACAAATAAATAATATTTGCCAAATACGGGTTAGATTTTTTAGTAATGTGCTAATATTTCTTTGATTTTTATGAATTACCTTTAAAATAAGATAAAATTATTTTTAGAATATAATGAAATTAGATTAGATAAAAAAAATAAAAATAAAATAAAATTGATATTAGACAAAATGAGATAAAATATTCAAATAAATTTAGATAGAATTATTTTATTCTACATCGGTAGAATAAGTTTGTGGGTAAGAATTAATTTTAATCTTATTTTTTGAAGTCAAATATGAAAATAAGATAATTTTTTAACTCTATCTCATTCAATCTAACATACTAAACATGCCCTATAAAGAATTGAGTGATGTAATTTGTGACACTATTATTATATTGCAAAGTAAGCAAGAAGAAGGAAAAAGAGAGAGACGAAGGTTTTAGTGTATGCGGCATGAAGGAAGGGATTAAGGGTGGTTTGAAATTTAAAAAAATAAAAAATAAAAAAAAACCTTTTGCCCATGGAAAGTGGACAGATTAATATAAACAAAATGATTTTTTTTTCAAAGCTGAGTGTTAGCAGTTATGACCTCTGAATGAAGCTTACAAAATTCGCTAGATTGTGAGAAGAATGCAAGCATAACATTAAAATATATAAAGGGTTCAGGCTAAGAAAATTACGCAAACCACTAAGAAATAAATAAATAAATAAATAAATAAATATATATATATATATATATATATATATATATTCATTAAATAAATAAATTTCATATTCATATTTAAATATGAATATGAAATGTATTTAATGAATGCACAAACCATTAAGAAATAAATAAATAAATAAATTGAGAAAATTTCATAGCCTTTGTCTTTATTATAGTGAAAATAACATTAAATTTTAAATAAAATAACTTGGGCCTACATGCCCTACAATTTAATAAAATTTTTAAATAACTAATTTAATTGTCATCCATGTAGCCTTGATTTCTTAATTTTCTGACATATTAGAAAGGAAGAGTGAGCTTATGTGCCCAGTGGATCATTTTAAAAATTTAACTTATTATTTCAAAACAAATATAACACGCATAACAAATACTTTAAAACATTAAGTGATTCAAACAGTTGTTTATTTTTAGTTGACATTAAGACCAAAAGGAATACGCATCAGTGTTTCATATTTAGGGGATGAGATTAAATTCGGACCT
>JAJIYU010004004.1:0-25233 GCA_030144865.1 Tinospora cordifolia
TTTTCATTTATAATTGTTATAATAAAAATATTACCATTAATTGCAGCAATTATGTTAAATAGTGAAATTATGCATAAAATACTTTTATAATCATTAGTTACCACTACTAAATCAATTAACAATGATAATATTGACAATTAGTTAGCCATACTCATAAATACATTTTTAATATATTTATTTTATAGTCACAAATTTACTTTTTATATTTTTAATATGTTGTCTTATTTCATTTTGCATGAATTGTTTAATGTTATCGTTGTCTATACTTCTGACATAACATTTAGGTATATACTTCCTAGTTGAGAGATGCTGCTCGTGATTCAATTCAATTTCAAACTATTCATTTTATAATTGCAATTTTATTTTTATTTTTTTCGGTATGTTATCAAAATTTATTTTACAGATATTATCTATGTTATGGTTGTCTATACTTTTGATATAACATTTACATATATACTTGCTAGTTAAGGAGATGTAGCTCGTGATTCAAGAATATTTATAAAAATCATTCATGATTCAAATGAGAAGTTTTCACATCGTCCTTTATGTTAGTGAACAACCTGTTTTATATAGTGATATAAAATATTATGTTGTTGATGTTGAATACCAAAGTACACGAGGATATATTATACTTTATAGAAATGTTCAATATTGACTATCTGAGTATCATCGTGGAGTTCAGGCTCATAATCATAAATAAGTGTTTAATTATTATCATTTATCTTTAAAAAATGTAATTGAGCAATTATTTAAAGTGTTAAGGGTGAGATTTCCTATATTGCAAAAGATGACTCTATTTCCATTCCCAATACAACAGAGCATAGTGAGTTCATCATTGATTATTTGTAATTTCATTAAAAAATAAGCTATTGCAGATGAATTATGTGGACTTTATGGGCCAGTGGACTTTGAATTATACTTTCCTATCCAAGAAAATGAAGAAAATAATTTACAAAATAATATTCAAATAAATGACATGGAAATGTCCATTTTTATTACTTGATTATTCAGTTCATATTTAATAAAAGTACAGTTTTTTTTTTAACTCTTTGCATTAAATTGTAATTCTATGATTGAATAGGCAGATATTGATGTAACTTGCAATATACACAAATTTTTTAAAATAAATATAGTATTTTTAGCATGTCACACTACTAAAAACAAGTAAATGTAATTCTCTTAATGAAAGGTGGAAATGTTTATTAAAAACAAAATCTATCTAAGTATTAAATACATAAATACAATAAAAATATAAAAAATATTTTTTTTTTCAAGAGTGGAATTATCCTTCTAATGATATGTAAAATGTTGTTTATCAAATATCCAACCTTTAAAATAAAATTAAAATTAGAGGTTGAATATTTGTGAGTAAATACTATTTTATAAAAAAAAAGGGTGTAGCTAGATAAGCTCTTATTTTAATAGAAAGCAAAAAATATGAGGTATTATTTTATCCTAGGATAAAATAATACTTCATAAACTTGTAATATTATTTTATTTTATGTTATCTTATTCATTTTTATTTAATTTAATTTCATTATATTCTATTTTACAGGAATAATCCTATCTTACCAAACACACCCTCAATACTAATTTTTATAGACCCAGAATTACTAAACGATCCCTAAATCTCACATCATCTGGTAGTTCTTGGTTATTACTGTACATTTATGCGGAACAAGTTTATCATTCTATGGCGTTCCTTCATAAGAGAATTTCAAAATTCCCGCTCGTTTAGTTTGCAAGTCGGACGCTTCATTGCCTGTACCCCTGCGCCTGGTTGATTCCATTCTTCAGCTTTCTTTGCTGCCATGGCGGAAGGAATCACCTTTCTTCCTGTCGCAATGGTCTCGTGCACTGGTTCAGTTCAAATAATCTAGCTTATTGCTACTTCCATGTAAGTATTCTCGACACGAAGGCGGTCCTCGGTAATATTTGTTGTTTCTTTAAGGGTTCGACTAGGGTGTCTTCCATGCTTGAAAATTAAATTCATTTGAAATCTCTGATCGAGCGGCCGGTTTATTCTGTTGGAAACTATTCGTTCCGATCATCTATTCACAATTACTATGTGCATTCTCGAGTTCCTGGCATACTCTCATCTTGATTTCTGATTTTAATTGATTCAATCGATAATGCATTATCAGAAATCACCGCTTCTAGGAACTAGTGACCTTGGGCATCGAATCTCTTATATCACATGTCAGGATTTTGAGTTTTTCCTCATATTGCTGCTAACTATTTCCGTGTGCCTCCGGCAAATTGGGATTGGGTTCCCAATTTCGGTCAGATTCTAATCGCGGGTAGGTTCACGTTTCTACTTAATGTTGTAGTTCAACTGACACAAACGCTAGCAAAAGCAGCAGCAGTAATTGTTTTTTTTTTTTTTTTTTTTTTCCCTTTTGACTTATTTGCCACCATGATAGCAGACTTGAAACAGAGTTGGAGAACAGAAGAGTAGCTGATGGAGTCCGAAAGCCCTATATGCCCAGCTAATGTTACAGTGCGAAGAAATCCCCCTAGGAAAGCAAAATTAACCCCTGCAGTCAATAATCCAGATTGCACCACATCTTTGCTACCTAATGGGATTCGTGCCCTCCCCCTCGAAGAAATTCTTCAGTGCAATGTTCCACAAAAACCTCTGTCTAACGTGCCGCCCTCATCAGAAAGAGAGCATTCTGAAAGCCTTCGGGTTTATTTACGTATTAGACCATTTAATACAGCTCTTCATTCAAAGAGAAATGGAGGTGGAGCCAAAGTTAAGCAAGGGAGATTAAGGGGCATCTCCCCTAAAAAGGAGAAAACTAAGAATTTGAAAGACAACGAAGTCTGCCTAGTTGTTAATAATTCACAGTCGGTGACACTTTCACCACCACAAAGTATGCAGGATTCAAAGCGTGCAAAGGTAGAAGTTTATGATGGTTTTAGTCATGTCTTCGAGCCAGAGGCTCCTCAGGTATCATTGATAAAACAATATTTCTTACTCTTCATCGTGAGAACGAGTCTTCTTAACACTTATCGCTTCTCATGCTTATTATCAGTACGGCTACAATGCCTTTATTTATTATAGTTTTATATGGTTATAGATTTTGGAATTTTTTGATGTAGAGGGAAGTGTACGAGACTGTGATGGATCCCTTGGTGTCAGAGTTCATCCTAGGGAAAAGCGGAATGCTGGTTGCAATGGGCCCATCTGGTTCTGGGAAAACTCATACTATTTTTGGATGTCCACGGGAACCTGGTTTGGTTTCTCGCACCCTTCAAAAACTTTTCAATTCCACAGATGACAAGGGATCTTCGGGAATGTCAAGGTGACATTGTTTTTCTATCTGTGCCACAGAAGCTATTGACCATACCATGGCTAACCGTTCTTATTTTTTTTTCCCTCTTTTTTTTGATGAATATTGAGCTGAATTACTGTCTTTTACGCATAAATGGTTAGGTCATTTTATGTATCAATGTTTGAAATATATTCTGAACGTGGAAAGGGAGAGAGGATAATTGATTTATCCTCTGATGGCAGTGATTTATGTTTCCAACAATCAGTTGTAAAAGGCCTTCAAGAGGTAAGTCCTCCATCTGATCTAGGAGGCGATTACGCTTTAATATCTCATTTCTGGAAATATTTCACATGTACTAATACAAATACAAACAAAAGGAGATGCACATTTTTCCTGATCTCACATTAATGGATTTTTCTTTTCAGGTCATGGTTTCCAGTGTCATAGAAGCAGAAGCTTTGATAGCACGTGGAATGTTGAAACGTACCACTGCTATGACGAATTCTAATAGTCAATCAAGGTGCTCAGTAATCTTGATACTCTATACATATAGTATGTCACTTCTCCATTTCAATTGATAGGCTCGTTTTTCTTGGTCAGGAATACAGTATCTTGAATGAAACTCCTGTTATCATTCTACAGGTGTAAATTATCAGAAAAAACTTGCCTGGTTTTTTTAAATGTTATATCTTGAATTATGATTTTTTGTCTCTCAATCAGGATATATTTAAAGTTCTATCTTTAAGATGGCATTTTCATTTAAAAAAAAAACTTTACCCAGCTTAATGGATTGGATGTCCGTGATTGTCCAACAGCTAATGATATATTCCACTTTCTATAGTTCAGTCTTTTGATATATGCATCAGAAAGCATGTTTGGCCATTGGTAATCCCATGAAGCTTTACCTTTTTGATGTGCTTGCAGTGGATGTCAATATTATAATTTCCACAGTGAAATACATTTAATTAACTGTACTTCCATACACACACGTACATATTCATACATACATACATACATAAATGTATACATTCCTGTATATATACGTGCGTATATATGTATATGTATGTAGGTATAGGCATATGTATTATATTTATATATACATATAAATACATACATACATATGAATTAGTATCTTTAGTGGATCCTAGCTAAAAATGAGGACCTTTTTTTTTTTTTTCTGCGGATGCTAACATTATTGCAGTCGGTCACAATGCATCATTAACATCCATGGTGCTTACAAAGAGGTTGATGGTGAAGTTGAGGTTCAGAGAGACAGTGCTGTTTTGACTATTGTAGACCTTGCTGGAGCCGAAAGAGAGAAGAAAACTGGAAATCAGGTTCCTTCATCGCAAATTATTTTTTAACTTTCAATCGTTTCGTGGTTTATGCAATCAGATCTGGGTGTTTACTCTTGTTGGGGTTACTTCAGTTTTTCTAACATGTTATACAACATCCTGGTAGAATTGAAGGATATATATATACAAATTTCGAAAAGGAGTATGACCTATTGTTTCTTTTGTTAGCTTTCACACACTTAATAACTTGAATCAAGATAGATCACTATTTGTCACATAACATATTGGAGCTAAAAAGTATAAGTGCTGGGTAGAAGCCCAACAATGTATTTTTGAGTTATCACTAACCGTACCATGTAGGCCCACTTTGTACATGGTGAGAAAAATGGGAGATACAGGAGTGAATGAATACCAATCATGCAAATGTGATGATCATTGGATTTAAGTGCTATAACTGTCTTATAGAGGTCATGCAGCATATACAAGTTCTCTTATTAACACCAACTGCTGCATATCTTTATCTTTAATCTGACACGTATGGTCTCCTAAATTTTTCACAGAGGTAATTGCGAGAAATCTGTTGTATCTTGCCTGGGGTTTTCTGGACTGACGCGTATACCTATCATCTGTTTAGTCTTTATCTTCCATGATATAAGAGTTTCTCCTCTTTTAAATGCCAGTTATGTCCTTTGCAGGGAATGCGATTGTTGGAAAGCAATTTCATCAATAATACATCATTGGTTTTTGGTCTCTGCCTGAGGGTATGTGGTTTTAAATTTGTTTTGTCTCTTAATCTCCCCCATGTTATGTTTTAATGTGTTAATGGAGCAAGTCTCCAAAAGACAAACTTGTTTATTTCATGTCTTGAGTCAGCAGGACATATTTAATGGGCTAATACTTTAAAATGCATTCTTTTCCTTTCTTACAACCCTATTAGTCATTGCTGGAGCACCAAAAGAATCCCAAGAAGCCATTGCAAAAGCACTTCCAGAACTCTTTGGTAATCTTTTCAACTTGGTTAAGATTTCATGAGTTACATTTATCTACTTTCAATCATTTGATGGCTGGGGCTTCAGGAACATTCTTTTGTTTATTGTCTCATGTAAATAATGGATCCTGACAGTATTTGTCCTTGCATAGTTGACCAGGTATTTGCGGGATTATTTGGAAGGCAAGAAGCGGATGACTTTGGTATGTGATTTCCTTCTCCTAGTCAGTTATGCCTTAAGATTTTGCAAAATGAAACTGCATGAGCTAATTTCATTTGGGTTAATATGCTCTCATCTCTTTCTCATCTCCATAGGCGAGCTCCTGCATGTGTGTATTTTACTTCTTTTTCTTATTGAACTTTACACAATTGTAAAAAAATATTTTTAGGTTCTGACTGATGTGTCACATGGTGTGTTTGCTTATGAATTTGTGAAGCTCTGATAACTTTGACCAAGACTTTAACTCATGGCTTCATAAGCAATTTTCTTTTTTGCATCTAGTTGCATCTCAACCATTGCAAGTTTTCAAAGGTAGGATTCTTTATTATTAATAGTAATATTAATATTAACATTAATAATAATAATAATGATAATAATGATAATAATAATAATAATAATAATATTATTATTATTATTATTAGTGTTTTCCTTCTTGTAGGATACTTATAGTTTATTTCTTTGCATAGAATGGGAGGAGAGCATTTTAATGTCATCTGTTTGTTCTGTTTTGTAGATTTTAACTGTAAAATCAGGTAGTGATGACTATCTTGATACATCTTTTCTTCTAAGGCAAGCTTCACCTTATATGAAAATCAAGTGAGTTCATTTCATGTTTTTCCTTTGATCTCCAATTATTTGAGTGTTGAACATCATTTGATGTGTGTCATCTACATTTGGAGTTTGGTATGCCACTTTATATACATACAGCAGACTTTAGGAGCAGTGAGATGAAACCAAATCCAATTATAGATTGACTCCATAATGTTGGAATTGTTCATTTTCTAATATAAAATGGTCCGTTCATTAGTCTTATGATCAGTTGAAAAAGAGAAAAATCCTCAAGTTTAGGAATACTCTAGCAGGCTGATTACAGGATCTGGCACATATTTACTCTATCTCTTAATACTATGTATATTCAGTCTCACTTGCTTGCTTGGCTTTCTATTATTTTTCTTCTTTTATATGTTTGCCCTTCAAATCAACTAGGTGATAGTGTGCAAATAGGAGAATGTATTGACATCTTTGTCGATATGGCCATATAATTGTTACTGACATATGGTTTATATAGCATCTGGAAACAAACAATAACTTGTGTTTTGATTTATTTTTGTTTCCTGATGCATTTAAAACATGGTTCCAATGGAAACTACGATTCATTTTTCATTCGTGTTTCATTGAAAATGATATTTATTTAAATTTAAGCCTCACTCATTTTTCATTCATTTTTATGAGAAATTGATAAAATGATCTAGGTCCAACATTGTAATCATAATATATAGTTTGGAATTCTATACTTCATGAGGCGCTATTGAAGAGTTCCAAAATTTCTTATATTTTAATCCATATAAATGTTCGTGTTGAATCCACAAATGCTTGTACTTTTTATTTATATCTTTGTATTATGATCATTATAGCCTCATTTGACATTGAAATCACTTCTGTTTGCTCTAGTTTTTATATTGGAACTCCCACCAATTGTCCCACTTATGCCTCATGAAACAAACCTACTGCAGATTTTTTCTGGGTGCTGTAATTTCAAAATTCGTTAACACTAAAATTTGCAGGGAGTAGGAAGTATTTTGGGACATGTTTTATTACTTTTCTGATGAATGTTGCCTTGGGCCACCTAGTTTTTATCAACATACTTCCAGGATTTTGTTAATGTTTCTTGACTGGGCCACGTTGGTGAAGACTCTATCATCACAGTTTGCGGAACTGTGGGTTCCTGTTAGTCTCATGTTTACATTTTGTCTACTCGAGTTATATTTAAACTATGAAAATGCCATAAAAACCCCATTTTGAATATTAAATGCCGCAACATATAATTTGGTGTTATTTACACCATTGGATTAAAAAGGTGACATGCACTTCGGGATGCATGCCATGCATCCAATGATTGAAAGCATATATTGTGGTATTTGATATTCCAAAAAGGGGGTTTATGTAGCATTGCTCTTTAAGATATATCCCTCAATGATGAGAAGAAAGAAAGAGAGTTTACAGATTACCCCCCTTCAAGTCTTACATACAGGCTGGAAAGCTCACCAGCCAGATTCTCTTCATTGGGGAGATAAAGGATTGGGCCGCATCCCATTATCCATGTTCTTAGTGCAAAACTGAAGTTTAATGATGGTGTTGTGTTCATGGGGACCAGAAATCCTAATATGAATTTTGTTTTTCCTTTTTGGCTTTCATCCTAATATTAATAATGGTTTACTTGTTAGAGTGAATTTAAAATGGATAATCTTTCAAAATGATCTTTAATTGATGATAAAGAAACTAAAATGACATCATAAATAAAGAAAAGGCCATGTTAAATTGATAGTTGGTATAAAAAAATGTCAAACCCAAAACATGAATTGTGAAACAGAAAAATATAAATATAGAAAGAATTGAACGATGAAATCTCACTCAGAATGCTTAAGATTATTAGATATTTGATTAGATATCTTCAATATTTTATTTTTGCAAAGAAATAGCATTTCAGTTGATCTTTAAAAATCTTCTTTTATAATTTGATGTGATCTTCCATGCATAATATAGACTTTAAAAACTTTTGTTTTTTTCCTTACACCTTCTTTTTCTTTAATCTCTATATTTCTTGCATGTCTGATTATTTTCTTTACATTTTGGCTTACGTTTAGGTACAATAATGTTTCAGAGCCTAATTTGAAAAGAAATATCAGCACATTTCCAAGAGTCGAGCAACCCAAACGACAAAAATTGAGTGATCTTGATGTTCCCGAAGTAATTTGTCGCATCCTCTTGCTGATAATGTTTGTACATTCAGTTTTGTGACTTTGTAACAATTCATGGTAATGATAAAATAAAGATCCAAAACTAGACGAACAAATATAATTAAAAAGATTCAACTACTTGCAATTTAAATGCCGGCTTGGACCTTGATAAGACAAAGTGAATCGGTCAGATTTATAAAGTTGGAAAAAAGCTAAGTTGAGTTTTATGACTTATTCAACATTGTCAAAAGACCATCCTTGTTTCCTTAAAAGTCTGGTTGACATCTATGCTTTATCATGAGCGCTTATGGTTGACAATGCCCTACCAATTATGCTATCTTTGCTAAGGGATTTGCTCCTAGATACTCATATCATTATTTGTCTTCATTTATGTGCCCCATGATGATAGAAATGGTCACATTGATATTTTTCCTTTTGGCATTTCAATTGCAATCAAATAACTTTAAATTGTATTATCAAAACTGGTGCTCAATTAAATTCAAGTCTACAAACGTTATAAATCAATGCAATTCAATATTATTTCTTCATTTTCTACTTGCCTCACATGTAAGCAATTTGCTCCACTATCAAGAAATCATTTCTTTAATGTATGGCTTATAAATCTAGATTGCGAGTCCGATAAACAGTTGGAACGTTAAAGCTCGAGAACACCACCGTTTTTGTTTTTCGAATGACCTCCTTATTGGTTGCAAAAGCTTTAGTTGATTATATTAGAAGATGAAGTGATAAAAAGAAGTTGCTTTGGAGGAAGTGACATTTAGAAAAATCTAAAGCAGCACCTATTTTGAAGCTCTTTTTTTTTTTTTTAATTTTTTTTTTTTTTACTTTCGGATGCTTCTTCAGGCTGCTCATCGGAAGAATTCAGGAGACAGCCAAAAGTTTAAGGAAAAAGGTACCAGATTATTTGGGCATGTTTGATTTCATTTGCTGTTCTATTTAAATGTTATTTGTGCTTTTTTCTTTTTTATCTTTTAATTTTTTTTCTTGGGTTTTTATCAAGAAGAAAATAATGTTAGTGCTTACTTTGACTCTGATGTGATAACAGAGATCCCACAGCCTGAAACTTTGCAGATTTCCACTTCATCACGAGGACATGATAATATGAAAATGAATGAAAGTGCATTGCTAAAAGAATATTGTGTTGAATTAGCTGGAGCAAAGAGGAATGAAAAAGTCATGCAGAAATTTTCTCGGGCTTTGTGGAATGTTTTAAAGCAGTATAAGAAAAAACTTGAGGTAGCTACTAGTTCTGCCTTTTTATCCTTAGCTTGTGAACAATGTCATGTGATTGAGGTTGTTACAACTTTACATAGTTGTTAAACATATATTTATTGAAGCAATTAAACAATAAGAAACAATAAGACTGTTGCAGTGTTGAATGTGCCATCATGTTTTACTTGGTGAATTGTGTCATGAAACAGGAGTCAGAAAACAAAGTCCAAACTCTTGAGAGAAGTCTTGAAGAAGAGAAGGCACGTTGCATGGCTCTGGAAAAAGAACTGACCCATGTAAAGTCCCTTTATAGTTCTCGGATACAAGATCTTGCAGGGGCATCATCTTCTTTTGAAGGTGGAAAAGAAGCAAAATTTGGGGTTCCACCGTCAAGAGATCAAAAACCAAACAACATTCGTGAGGTCTGCAAAGAGAATCTTGCTTCGGTTTTTTCTCTTGATTTTTCTTGGAATCTATCTATTTTGTTGAATCTAAATTTTCTCTAGTCATAATCAGATTGTTGATGCTTAATTTCTTTGCCAGTGAATCTGCTATATCTCCATTTTAAACTATTTTGTTTTGTTTTCAGTCCTGGTTTTCGCCTCACAAGGGCAAAATGTTATCTGTTGAAGAGAAACAGGACATTGCGGAGAAACAGGACACTGGGAAAGAACAGGGTCTGAGAAGGCCCTTGCAGGTTGTTTGTGCACTTTCAGTTCATGATGTATCCTGTACTTGCCCACTTATTTGAAGGATTTCTTCACTCAATTAAAAATGCAGAAGACTACCAATTTGTTCTCTCTCTCTCTCTCTCTCTCTCTCTCTCGTCAATTTGGCACTTATGTTGATTGCTAGTCTTAAATTCTTTCTGTTTAAGATTTCTGTCTGGACTTTGTCAGATCTTTGGAAGATCTTCTGAAGAGAAAACTGATGCTAATGATTTGGAAGTTCTTCAAAATGTAGGAATCATGGACAAGTCTTCAAGTGAATATATTAGAGGTTAATTTTTTTAATTAGCTTTTCCTAAATTTTAATTTCCCACTTCTATTTTTGCTTGTCCTTTGGGTCAGGTTACATGATACAATTAATTGCTTTCAATAATGTGTGTGACAGGAACAGATTTAGTTCCTTCAGAATTGATGGCTAGTTGTTCTCAGATACAGGTTTTAGTTAGTCATGGTGATTGTTCATCAAGGGAACGGAACATATTAGATACTGAAGAGGTAATGTTTAAATGCGTAGAACATAAAACCCTTTAAGTTGCATAGGTTATTGAGCATTGAAGAGAAACAGTATATCAGGGAAGAGTGGGGTCTGAAAAGGCCCTTGAAGGTTGTTTGTGCACTTTCAGCGTGCATATAATTCTCTCATGAATGATTTATCCAATACTTGCTAACTTGTTTGAAGGATTTTTTTTTCCCCCCACTAAATTAAAGCTGCAGATCACTGCCTATTCTTTGTCAATGTCGATTGCTACTCTATGTTTCCTTTTAAGATTTTCTATTTGGACTCATATCAGATCTCTGGAAGCTTTTCTGAAGAGAAAACTGATGCTGATGATGTGAAAGTTCTTCAAAATGTTGGCGTCGCAGATAAGTCTTCAAGTGATTGTGCTATAGGTTATTTCTCGACTAGCTTTTCCTGAATCCTGATTCTATCATTGCTTGTACTTTTTTAGAAGATTGCATGCTATGGTTAATAACAATAACCTATTTTCAACAATCACCTTGACAGGAACTGTTGGGTTAGTTCCTTCAGAATCAAGGGTTAGCCATTCTCAGACACAGGTTTTGGTTGGTCGCGATGATTGTTCATCAAGGGAGCAGAACATAATAGACAACGAAGAGGTAATTTTTAAACACTCAAAACATAGAAAAAGTCTTTAGTGCATAACATATCTATGCTTTGATACTCAATTTGTCTTCATATGTTCGTTGTTTTTCATTTAATTTCATTTTGTTTTAAATTGAATTTGACATCAATGACATTGTAATGTCATTGTTTTGTTGTTGCATAAAAGTGCAGTTTTACAGGCACTAGCATGAGTTATGTTTACATCTTTCTGGACTTGTGCTGTTTCTTTTTCAGGCATCATCATCCTCTGTAGTTCCATCTAAAGAAGAGGAAGGATGGGTTGATGCAAAAACTGCCAGTGAAAATGATCCAAGTCACAGATCTCCTCGCAATGTTGTGAAGCCCAGGAGGTTAGTATATACCATTGGTTGAAGATCCGAGTTCTATGACTGAAAAGTGTAGACCTTGAGTGGAAACTCATCAATGAAATATTGAAATATGCATATTTGGCTTTTCAAGAATGTTAATATAGTTTTTCTCTGATAAGGAGGAGGCTGCTTCCGGCTTCATCCATATTATTGGATAACGTTAACAGCTTGGACTTGGAAGAAGAGAATGAGAAGACAAAGGTGAAAGTCTTGCTGTCATTTTAAAAGAATTATGAAATTTAGTTACTTTTGTTTCTGAGCATGTAATTACGAGACATGCCATTGAACGGTGGATACAGGGACAGAGAGCTGGAAGGAAAATGGGTGCGGATGGAGTAGTAGGACAAACTCAGGGTAGCATTTCTCTTCTTCGTCTGCTAGGTGGTGTTCGTCTCTGACTGCTTAAGTCTCTTTTTGTATTTTACCATTTGGCGTTGCGGGCTGGGTTTTGTAATAGTAGTGACCCGTGTGATTGAATGTTTGCCTTTTGTGACTGATTGATATTACAAAGAATTCGATCTTTTCTTTTGTTAAGATGTGTGATCCAATTATATTACAACTGATCTTAAGCACTGTATTGCTAGTGTGTTCCGTTTATTTGACCATTGTACAAGACTATTTACTTATTGATAAATGTGAATGGTGTATACCCTTTGGTAACGCTAACATCATTGGGGCAATGAATATAGTAATTGGAACTAAAGGATTTATTTATTTATATATTTATCATTGACGGAGGATGGAATTAGGAGCCAGATGAATTATCAAGGTAAATGCTTTCATTTTTGGTGCTGACAAACATTTCAGTGGGCGTTACTGATTACTGAATCGGTAATGCCCACTGAAATATTTGTTACTATGTCAAAATGCAGATTCACATGTAATTGTAACATTAGTCTAGCGCAAGTACAGTAGGAAGACTTTTATTTAAGAAAAAGGATGTTATTGCGAAATGAGAAGAAATAAAGTAAGACAGGAATGACTTGATTCTTTAAAGAAGATTATTTATTCGTACTCGTTTATCTCATATAAGAAGTTGGTGGAAAAAAAAGGAAAAAGGAGGACAGTGGTGGCGATAGAGACTACTCCAAACTGGTTGTCCAACCTGATGTCTCTTTTATAGCCTATTCATTTTTATTTTATAGGATTATTCTTCTTACCACTTTTACCTTCTAATGGCCCCGCCCCACCCTAGTAGAGTTGCTGTCATATTGCCACTCGTGCACCCCAACACAACGCCAGCAAAGCCAACATAAAGCCCTCAATAACTAATTGCCATTGGTTTTGGGTCATTACCTCCCTGCAGATGTCCCTAATTTCGGACACTACCCCTCCAAACTTCCAAGCACGAGCCCTCTCCCGAGCGCGAGAGGAAATTCAAGCCAAATAAATACACCGTAGGGATGCATCTGAGAAATTCCAAATAGTTCAGGTAGGCAATTGAAAAACCGCTAAAGAGGCAATTGAAAAACCGCTAAAGAGGACTGGTGGTGCGGGTGCACGGTGCGGAGGACAACGACACATTGCCTCTCTCTGAAACGGTCACCGTTTCTCAGAGAGAGAGAGAGAGAGAGAGAGAGAGAAGGGTTTTGGGAAAACACGCGAAACGAAGGTGAAAATGGAGCATAGTGGAAACGGAGGAGAGTCCGAAGATTAAGAGCGGCGGTGTAGAGGTTTAGATAGCCATAGACTTGGCTGGTGGAATGGTGATGTCCGGCCAACGAGTTAGGGTTTCAGTCTCTGTAGACCAAAGGTAAGGTCCCTCTCGGACTTCTTTCTTTGTTTTTTGGTTTAAATTGTGGATAGGAGAACTAGTTTTTCGTTGCCATTTCCGGCATTTAAGGGAATGGTTTTCGGAGGCGTGCCATCTCTTACCTTCGATGCATTAATCATAGGCAGCTGAAATTCCCTTTATTTGGCTATTTACTTATGATTTATCTCTATTACTACACCTCCATAGCTTTGAGCATCAGTTAGGGTTTACGACTGCTACTGTTCTCTTCAATTCTAGGGTTTCCGACGTTTATTCTTTTTTGCTTTTTTTCCCCAATCGCTAGCGATTTGTCCCTCATTTTTGCTCTGGACTGCACAAGTGCATTCATTTCCCCCGAATTTCCAATCGTCCTTTCTCCGTGGAATTCCATCTGCTTATTCTTCTGTTTCATAGCATTTCCTTCATCGAATCGTGCTTTTTCTAAATCCTTTTGTTTCTTCCTTTGCTGCCTTTCAGCTTTCTTGAATTACTAATACGGTCGTTACCATTGTCCTATTTGTTATTTGGACTGTTTATATCAGAGTCTTTAAAGAAGTAGGTATGTAGCTTTTTCCTTATTGTAATTCTGCCTCCCGATGTAACTTCTCTGATACTACCATGGACGTACTTGCCGACTGCAACTGGACTTAACCGTTCCATTTCATCCAACCTTATGATTTATCTCAAGGAAATAAACCTTTTGGAAGGTTTGATTTTAGTTTGTGCTTGCACGGGTTCTGTTTTTGTGATTATACATTGATTTCAAGTTTGAAATTATCTAATCATGGAAATTAATGGTTTGTACTTTAGTAGCTATTACGAGAACTCAACACGACTTAATCTTCTTGTTCTTTTATGTGAATTCTATTTTACATATCTTCATATGCAACTTTGGATGAGTATACTTCTAAAGACCAAGGTGTTTGTTTGGTTCTGCTTTGCATCTTTATGATAAAATAAGCATAGATGTTGTCATTTTGACATGAATGATCTACAAGTGGATTTTGATGATCTCTATGCATATTTGCTTTTGCCATACCTGTATAAGTTTGTGCACTTGTTATTTCTTGGTAACTTTTTTTATTTTCCTTGCATTGATGTTACAGCATTTGCAATTGATGGCACCCTTATATTGATTCATCTATCTAAGGAAATACATTTGTAAAGATCAAGACATTAATTCTGCATGTATGAGTCTTAGTTTAGAAAGTTGTTTATGCTTTCTAAAATGTTAAGAACTTACCATGGGAAATTTTTGTAGAAATATGCAGCTAATTGAATGGATGCATGGGAAGGACAAGATTTTGTATTTCTTGTTTTGTGTATTAGTTGCCATTTCATGCAAAGCGGTGCTGCTTTGCCATTCTTGAATGATTTCTGTAGAATTTAATATTCTTATTGGGAAGTGAATAAAGTGATGAAGTAGAGTCTAATTTGCTGATTATCTGGTTCATTTGCCAGTCACTCAGTCACTTTTTAGACTTTGATATCATCTGGTTCATTTGCCAGTACAGAAATGTGAGCTTTTAGTTAAAGTATATAAACTGGATTAATTGAGAGTTGTTGCCAAGGGTATATCGTGGATTTTGTAACACTATGCATACCAGTGTGCGTGTGTGGAAGGGTAAAAATGAAGGTGTGTATTTGTTTTGTTAAAGAGATATTACATCTTTAAATGAAATCAGAAGGGTTAAAACTGTCTACTTCATATGAAATAAAAATATGGGTAACGAAGATGTAAAAGCGTTACAAATAAAGAGGATAAAATAGGAAATGTTTATTTGAGCTTAAACGTGAGGAGACATGTAAAGCAGTGGGGACAGATTGAAAATGTTAAATTACATAGTCACCCTTTATATTACTAAAACAATATTTTAAGCAAAAAGTGGTCATGCTATGAGCTCTTAAACTTCTGGCATTATGTTAATGTAGATTTGAATATATTGATGGTTGACAAATATTCATAAAATTTCAGGCTTCTTGGGGAGAATGCCAACAGCTCTTGGCCCGTTACACACATTGTTTCTACTACTTTGCATTTCTATAGTCTTTGTTCTAGTTTGCAGTGTTCCTCAGCCAGTTCATGTTGCAATGTGAATCTTAGGGAAAATGCATCAACATATATTGTCATAAGCTCATACGAGTATTCTTTGTTTCTGATTAACCTTTTTCTTTATCAACTCATCGCATTTATGCGATTCTGATTGAGCTGATTACCATGATCCTAACAACTTCACCACCAGGTTGCTAACTCTATCTTATTCATTGCAGAGACTCGCATAAGTTTGGTGTGAGGTTTTGTTTTGTTTCTTGTGCCTGCTAGATCATAAAGGCTTAGTATGTTACAAGGGCTTCGTCAAAGTTTGAAAATACCAAACTGGTCTTTCAGTAGAAGATGACACTAGAAGACTTTTTTACCCTGACTGAGATGAAGGATGGTCTCACGACCCCTGCTAGGGTTGAAGATTTGGTCTCAATGATGCAGGAGGAGAAGGATTCTATAGTGAAGAATATTGGGGAGGCAGCTAGGCAGTGGTGTACTGTTGCAAGTACCTTGGCCGCAACAGAGAGTAAGGAGAGTCTTGACCACTTTATTCGACTAAATGGGCTCTACTTCCTTGATTTGTGGCTTCAAGAAGCACTAAAATGTAGCAATGACACAAGTGACAGCTCTCTAGAAGAATTAATCAATGGACTTTTAGGAGCACTTAGAAAGCTGCCTATAGACAAGGAGACGTCTGTTGCTTCTGGAATTGAGATTTCTGTCAAGAATCTGTTTGGTCACAAGAGCGTTAGGGTTCAGCAGACAGCAAGGGCTCTTTATGATAGCTGGAATGAGGGAAGGAAGAATAGCTCAAATTTACAGAATATAGAAAAAGGTGTTGGGCTTCTTTATTCTGATGTAATACCAGGCGATACAACTGTAACAACTTCAGGGACTGGGGGCCTAGAACATCCAGCTACTAATATTACTTCTATTGGTGAAATTGGTAGTGAAGATAATGATGTTATAAACCCTAAGATTATTGGGTCAGAATGTGCTAAAGGTGTCAAGAGTCCTATTGCTAGTGATCAGAATCTGTCACATACAAAATTGAACCAGGTTGATGAGGGCAGGCTTCAAGGAGATGCTAAAGATGCTTCAATAATGTCATCCTCTTGTCAAGCAAGTGTACCTAGCATGGAAGATTCTTCTTCACATACTGTTGAAAGAACAAACATTGAAGCTAAGGCCTATTCACCTGAGGTTCTAAATGCCACGACAGTATCAGATAAGACAAGATTTAGCCCTGATACACTAGGTAAAAAGGAAAATTTTATTGTTTCCACTGCCATTGGACATGACAATTCATCATGTGCTGATCATTTAAATTATCAGCAGCACGTACCGGAAACTCCTATAGTAACTGATGAGAGCATGTATTTGTTAAAAAGAAAACTGCCGAAGGGTTTAGACGGTGATGTCTGTACACAGGTCTACCAGGCAAAGAGTGAGGGGACAGATCTTGCTGTCTTAGAACATTTGAGTGGCAATAATTTGGAGCACGGGGTTTCTGATCAAGATAATGCAGTTTGTTCCAATGTTTGTCAGGATGTATATGTTAATGGTTGCATCTTGAGAAATTCAGAGGATTCTGAAATTCCTTTTCACAAGGAGAAAGCAGCAGCGAATATTGCAGATCTTGACGAAGAGTCAAACTTAGTAATGAGGGATTCTACAATTGCCAGTTACATCTCAAAACCAAATGATGCCAAACCATCAAATCTGGTTAACAAGAAAAAATTGGATGTGGAACTTGATTTTGTGGTAGATGATGCACTAGAAGTTGCTCGGCAAGTTGCTAAAGAAGTGGAGCGAGAGGTAGTTGATTACAGAGAACCATTATGCAGCTCTTCTTCTGAGAAAAAATCAGAAGACAGAGTTATGCAGCCTAGGAGTCCTGATTCTGTGAATGGTGTACAGGATCTGCCTCCTGTGGGGCCGAAAGATGAAGTGCTAACTGACCATAATATTTCTGGTGAGCCCCTATCTTCTGATGGGGATGATTCCAGCAAAGTTTCAAAGAGCAGGGACAGAACCGATGATTTTATTTGCAACCAGGACTCATCCCATGGCCCTGAAACAGCTCAAGTGCTGGACCAGAACACGCAGAAGAACTTGTGTAGCTTTGATCTCAATGAAGATGTTCGCTCAGAGGAGATGGACCACTCAAAGGTTGCAATGTCGTCACCCATCACAGTTGCTGCTTCAAAAGCAGCAATTAATCAATTGGCTGCTCCTCGCTCTTTTGGAGGGGAACAAGGATGGAAGGGCTCTGCTGCCACTAGTGCCTTCCGCCCTGCTTCCCCTCGTAAGATCCCAGATGAGAAGGGAGTGTCTGCTGAAAGGAGCAGCAATAGTTCTAAACAAAGGCAGAGTTTCCTCAATATTGATCTGAATGCTGACGGGGCAAACAATGATGATGGAGGCAATGAACCAATAGCAGGGAAACAGATCCCAGCATCATCGGGCCTTCCTTCAGGAGAATCTTCTATTGAAGTGAGTTCAAAAAGAGCTGAAAGGCTCAAGTTGGACCTAAATCGTGTAAGTGAAGATGAAGATGCTCCATTGTCAGACTGCAGGATGGAAGGCCAAGCTCTCTATCACAACCAAAATGGTCATCACAGCCTATCCCCTGCCTCGTCGTCATCTACAAGGCAGCCTTCTATGTGGAACATTGATTTGAATGGCAGCCCATGTGTGTTTGATTCATATGATCAACGACTCAGTCTTGGGGAATCGTCCTCCAAAGCTTGTGGTGGAGGGGTTAAAAAAGATGATCCCATTATATCCATAATGGGTGCCAGGGTGGCAGTCAATAGAAGAGAAACAGCCCCCCAAGCTGGTGGTGCGTTTGTTCCTAATGGACAAGTTACAGAATGCCCTACCAGTGCTAACATTGCAAGATCAGGCAGTGGTGTCGGGGCTCACTCTGCCTTGGCTTATTTGACTACTCCTCCAGGTTTTTTGTACAATGGCCTTTCTATGGGGCCTTCCACATCGATCTCCCCCATTGTTTATGGATCTGCTATGGCTTCTGGTCCTTATAGAGTGGATTCAGTGGTTCCTGTAGTGCCGCACATAATGAGTTCACCTGTGGCTGCTCCACAAGCTGCCTACACCCAATCACCATTCCTTGTGAGCATGACCAGTGTGCCGTCTGGTTTTAATTGTATTGGGTCTAGACTGCCTGGCCTTGATTTAAATTCTAGTTGGGGTGATAGCAGGGATGCTGAACGTGGGAGCTTGAGACAATTGTTTATGCAGGCACCTGGTGTGCTAGCAGAGGAGATGAGGTCTGGCTCCCTGCCCTCAAGTTCAGATATGAGGGTGAAACGGAAGGAACCAGATGCTGGGTGGGATTCGTACCCAGTTGTTCACAAACAGCAAGCACCATGGCACTAGAGGAGGCGTCTAATTATTCTTGTTTTTTTTTTTCTTCTTCTTCTTCTTCTTCTTTTTGTTTTTTCCTCTCTGACTTTTCAGTTTGACCCCAAACGTACCCAACCAACCCATCTACACTGTGGGGTACTCTGTCCTGATTTAAGAAGCAGCAGCAAGAAATTGTGTAGGTGTTGAGCTTGGTGTGATACAGAAGAGATGAGCGCAATATTTATTTGGAGAATGTTGCTGCGATCAGAATAAGGCTGGATGCCCATCTAAGTCTGATATCGGCTACCCGGTAGATCAAGTGTAGGTTTTGATTGCTTCTTTTGAATGATAAATATATAGATATAAATATAGAAATATTTCCATGGTTTATGTCCTCTGTTAGATACAAGGCCTTTTGTGGGCGGATGAGGTGGTTGTGCGCGTGTCTGTACATCTCAACATTATTAACAAAGAAGGAAAGAATTGGGTCTCATTAACACGAGTCTGCTTTTCCATGGTTTTGTGCAGGGGAAGTTTGATTATTTTCTAAAATCTTACGCGTAAGGCGCGAGAATTTCATAAAAAATGAAACAAAAGTGTACTTCCTCAGTTTGTAGGAGCATTATGTTTTTTGGCGGGACTTGACCGTACTCTGTGTGACATTCCGAGTACAAAACAAGCGGGACATCCAAGAGAGTTTTTAAACCTCCTCAGCTCCTCCCCCAAATTCGATGATATGCATTGTATCATTGTTGGGATCTCTTCTTTTACTGCCATGCATTGTATCCTTTCTCAACTGCACTTGTGCTCATCTGCGTCAGTTGCACGCAGCTCGTAATTTGCCATTGCTTGAGGCCCTCGATAAGTGCGCCACTCCCCTGTCTCGATCCTCGAGAGGAGGGAGTAAAAAAAAAGGGCCCGTGAGAAACAACATGAAACATGTAAGGGACTGCATTTCTGAGAAGAGAACGTCTTCGATTTTGAAAGGTGAACACGCCCCGGGATTCTGGAGTCTTCAACTTTAGTTAGTGTATTGTTTTTAAGTACTAATTTCTATTTTCAAGAACATGATCTATTAATTTAATAGATTTCAATATGATGCAAAGATCCCAGTCATTAATTAGAAGATCTGAGTGAATGATAAATGATAACTACAGGTTCGTTTGCATTAATTATTACCAAAAAGAATCTGTTAGAACGCATACAGACATCTTCCCAAATTACTAGTCCATGGGTTTTTCAACATTCAGTAGTACAGGTCTGTCTCCTCACATTCCCATTCCTTCGCCTCTCATTCTCCCATAACTAATTCAATGCAGATGAACCTACGTACAGACACAATCACATCTTTCTCCTTTTCCATCAAATCAGCGCAAAAATTGCAGACAGCACAAAACGTTGTTAAATTCAGAATCTGGCATTTCCCCAGCAGCTATTCAACGTTTTGCCCAAAACAACGGATCCCTCCCCATTTAGTCTTAATGGGTGAGTATTTGAACTTATGGACCCGACATTTTTATCATTAGCACTAGATCTAAAATAGCACACGAAACAGATTTGCTCACTTCCTTGTAGTCCCTCTGTGTGTGTAGTATAGGCAATTCTCATTAATGGGCACAAAATTTCAAGAACAAAAACTGATCGCCATGTATATTACATATGTATAACACGTTGAGGCTTGTTATTTATACATTACCACAACAACATATCATCATATACCTTCCTAGCTATTGAGATGAAAAAGAGAGAGAAAAAAAACGAAAGAGCAACCATTAGTAGCTCGCAAAGCCAAAAATGAACCTTCCAGTCAGGCATATCTATTTCTATAAGTATAGACAGACAGAGAAGAAGAAAAAGAAGAACAGCGTGTGAGTTGTGTCGAAGTAATTAAAGAGAGGCCGCGGAGGCGGAGGCGGAGGCGGCGGACAAAGGGTGGGGAGGGAGGTGAAAGCGTAGCTGAGAGACGGAGGATTGGACGGAAACACGATGCCAACATATGCCACCACGACACTTGTCCTGCACATGACGGGAACGAGGCAAGGACAAGGCATACGTGGCTTTACGGGAGACGTCCCACGTCAAGGTACCGACAACAATGGCTCCCACCACAGTGGTGGAAACGGCAACAACAAACCATCCGGAGAAGCTCCTTCCACTTACCACACCATACGCTTTGATCGCAGCGATCACTCCCAAAAACAGAGTCGTCAAGTTGCCCACAACTGCATCTGATATCATCGTCCCCATCTTTCTCCTCTTCTTACCTCCTCTTTTTCTTTTTTCTTTTTTTTCACTTACACATATGCAAAAAGCACCAGCAACACCAAGATATATCTGTAAATGAAATGAGAGCAATATCAACTTCCCTTGCTGCACAAGCAAAGGTATTGCACACTACCCACCACCAAATCGCCCAATAAATCTTAATTTGAAATATTTTAGTAATTAATCTTGCTATCATCACCAAGGAAGGATGACTGAGACTGACCTCGTCTTGGGAATGTCCGATTGAAGATGAAACGTCGAATAGAATCGCTGCCTTATTACCTTCCTTTTACTCCCTGCCTTAATCTTCTCGTCAGTTACTGCAATCCCCAAGACTTGTGTAGACTTTGGTGTTGTGTGTTGGGTGGGTCTCCTTCTTTCATTCCCGATTTATTTATTTATTTCTTTTTGTACTCTCCTTGAGTTTGAGCTTATCTTCTTTCTTCAAATGGAGTGGGATGATGGGAAGAAGATATCAGGTATCGCCAGGAGTGGTAGAAAGCGTTGTCCTACGTGACCTGTGAGGCTGTGACTCCCCCACAAGGCCCCCATCCACTCTTTTAATTTTTTCTTGATCTTCCACCCTAAATCTGACACGTTCCCATCTCAGTGTACGGGATGAGGGATGAGTCCTGGATATTTCTTTGTTGCTCGACAGTAGTAGCAAAATGTGAGCCTCCTCCATACGGTTCAACGCGTAGCGAGTTGGTACTTGGTACAGTCTGAAGAATCTAAGTAAGACAGAGCATCCGTATCTGTTTTGTGTAAGATATACGAAAACCATATTCACAATCTGACGGCCTGTCTCTTTCCGATGTTCATTAACACCGACAGATATGGAATTTCTTTAGCCCTCCCCTCTCTTTTTTTTTTTTTCCTATTTTTTCATTAAACAAAGGAAAAGAGGAAAAGGGTAATGTTACTTAGCGTGAAGCTTAATGCTTTTGGAGTTGTCATTTTGTGCAACTCGGTCTCCCATCGTTAACATAAACAATAATTATTACTCAGGCGGATGGCCAGTCATGCTTCCGCATTCCACCGCCCATCACATCCCCATCATCGTTTCTCCCCAACAGGTGAAAGTAAAACGACAAGGACTCCTACCTAAAAGCACGGATTTTTATGCTACTTCAGCACCCGAAATCGACATTCTTATCACTCAACCAAACAAAGAAAGAAGCATAATTGGGAGAACCGTGAAATTTCTTATACCAAACTTTCAGAAAGGGAATTAAAAATTTTTTTTAATCGTTATAATTATTATTATTTATATAATTACAACATTTATAGTCATTCAATAATAAAATTCTATAATTATATAAAAATACCACATCTGCCAGCAGTCAATTAAGGATTGCCAAACAGATCCAGACCTGACCTCACTATGAGTTTGACAAAAATGGAATAAAGGTTCTTACCATCTCTCTCTCTCTTTGTCTCTCTCTCTCTCACTCACTTTATACGCGTAGCTTCGCGACTTGAGCAGGCGGAGTGGCCGACATTTTCACCAGCTAATTATGAAACCCGCTCATCATGTGCAAAGCCTACGCATTGAGATGAGACACGTACCGCCTTTTCCACAGTTTGCACCACAGACACACACCCACACATAAAAGTTGGTTCTGGCTTCATTCAATTTATGGCATTTTCAACTACCAACTCGAAGAAGAGCAACATAATATACAAAACAGAGCCTCCAACCCCCCAAGAATCCACCCAATAAAAATCTAAGACTCGTATTTGAACATGGGCTTAACGCTTGCCTTGCCTCTTCCAACACTACAATAATTAATTCAATACTTGACTCATGCCCTGCGCCCAAGCAGATGGCAAGGCAGGAGCAAAGAAACAGTCATAAAAAACGAACATGACAGGTTTTAAGGAGATGGAGGAGGCCTCTTGCTGAGCACGCAGAGACTACTTTTCACCACAATTTTCAGCATTATACAAGGTAAAATACAAGAAAGGTATGAACAGTTGGCAACTACACAGAAGGGTGGTCAGAAGAAAATAAAGGGAAACGCATTTGATCAACATTCAGTAAATAAATAAATAAAAATAAAAAGAGAACATAGGAAAATTATGCAATCAACGGAGTTCTTGTGGCAAGAGATGGTCGATGGCTCCTAGTTATGGGGAGGTGGACATATACCTCATGGACCTCTTGTTTGCAAACCTCTCCCTTGTCCCTGTCTATAGCAAAACATATGTATACAGTGTCGATCACATTATCCAGCACATGCACAAAGAAGACGAGCACCACTATAAGCAACACCCATGCAAGAAGGGCCACAAAATATGCATCCATTCCAAGCTTGCTGACCGCCTTTACAACTGCACAAACCTGTTGGATGTTGGGAACACACAGGAAAGACAGTGGTTTACATAGTTGTTTTCTCAATGTAAGCTAAAAATTTCAATGCCTACAAGTCCAACTAGAACCCAGATTAATCCCCCTCAGCACCTTTAGATTGCTTTGTATATTATGCCAATCAGCCATTTGAGATAATCCAAAGCTGATGAGGTGCTCTAGATTGCATTATAATGCAAAAGTCTAGTCAATTAAGCATGAATCAAAATTCAAAGCATGATCTTAATTTCGGCATCAACAAAGGTACAGTAACATGACCAGCCAATCAGTTATATGATCAAGGAAAAATTCATTCTAATCAATGGACGAGGTTCCCAGCTTCCACCATTCTGGGTCTCACATGTAACCTTCTCTTTGCAACACAAAGAGGCTGTTACAAAATTGAACCCATGATTTCCAACTCCAGGTAACTATGTGGTAACCATTACAGTTGCAACAAGGTCCTAACTTCATACAAAAAGTTATTCGAGGGACAAGTCGTAGAAAAGTTTAGGTGAGTCACATAAGAAATTGACAGATGAACTGACAAATAACCCATGAATATGAAGACTTTCTGCTGATTCCATTTACCAAATTGTTTACACTGGTTTGGAAGGATATGCAATATTAGATGGCCATAGCCAACAAACTGAGTCAGACACCACTCCATCAAAGGGGCAGGTCCAGATCATCCATACCACTTGTATCTAAGGCAAGGAGGCTATATTTATCTTTGCATTTAATGCAAACACACTTTGAAATTAGGATGGTGGATCTGAGATGAGACCACTTACCACAATTGCGTATATCGCTGAAAGAACAAATATGATCCCAGCTAGAATTCGAGTGGATACAGTCTCAACAAAAACAGCAGAGAGAAGATTACGCTTCAGAAGCTCATATGTCATCCTTGCAGAAGAACAGTACGCTTCACCAGTTATTGCAGCAAAATTTATTGTGAATTTGTTGAGAAAATCAATAGCTGCCAGAAAGACATTAACACAACAACGGAGTAGCAGATTCACAATTCCAGAAGAGAGATCTTCTCGTCTTGCACTATCAACAGCAGCACGGACAACACGAACAATAAATATTAGTAAGCCTGAGAAACAAACAGTGCCGAAGGAGGGACCAAAAGCATTCCTGCAATGATAAAAACAGAAAAAAAAAAATGAGTTCTGCAAAAAGACTGAAGAAATAGTTCTCCAAAATCTTTTGTGGCTACTCCAAAATGTAAATGAAGGAAAATAATCATAAATATCAAAGGCAGAAACTGTTGACCACGCACACATAAAAGAAACACAGCAACACATATTTCTTTCTGCATAAGAATTGTTTATTATATCTCCAGTTTATGAACAAGGATATCCATGTAGAACATGATTATCTACTTCCATAATCCTAGTTACTGTTTCCAAACGCTTGCTGCTTCCTTTTTTGTAATACCCTCAATCTTAATAATATATATATTACCCATA
>JAJIYU010004005.1:0-25242 GCA_030144865.1 Tinospora cordifolia
TTCCTCCCACTCCAGCCAAATGTTGCTTCAACCGATTGATACCTTGACTCACTTCTTTGTGACAAAAGTTGCATGAAACTTTACTTTTGTTTGTTGGGTCCTTTAAATATGTATATTTTCATCCAATATCTTTTGACTTCACACCTAAGCTACAACTCTCGAATGCCATCTAGTGTTCTAATCTATACAAATTTATAAAAATAAAATCATAAAAATTTATTAATGAACAAATTGATATACAAAAAGATAATTTATAAAATAAATAATTTCAAAAAATTATCAATAAAAATTAAACAAAGAATGCAATGTTATGATGTTACCGGTCAATCGATGCACAGAGACAATCCTTTCGCTCGTTGATGATCAATTAGTCCCTTCGCCAATTGATGCCCAAAGAGAAAAAGCTGAGAGAGAGGGACAAATTGCGAGAGAGAAAAAGTTGAGAGAGAGACAGATTGCGAGAGACAGAAAGCTGAGAGAGAGAGAGAGAGACAGATTACGAGAGAGATTGCAAGAGATTGACAAAAAAAGAGAGAGCTGCTAGAGAGAGAGAGAGAGAGGGCTGCCAGAGAGGGAGATAGAGAGAGACTGAGAGAGAATTGCGAGCGATAGTGCGAGATAGAGAGAGAGAGATAGAGAGAGAGAGCTGCAAGAGAGACTGCCAGAGAGAGAGAGAGTGCGAGACAGAGAGAAATTGAGAGAGAGAGAGCTGCGAAAGAGACTGCCAAAGAGAGAAAGAGAGAGAGTGGGAGATAGAGAGAGACAGACTGAGAGAGAGAGCTACGAGAGAGAGCTTGCCAAAGAGAGCTGCGAGATAGAGAGAAAAACTGAGAGAGAGAGAGAGTTGCGAGATAGAGAGAGAGACTGGGAGAGAGAGAGAGAGCTACGAGAGACTGCAAGAGAGAGAGGGAGCTGCGAGAGAGGGAGCTGTGAAAGAGAGAGATTGCGTGAGAGAGAGGGAGCTGCGAGAGAGAGAGAGGGAGCTGCGAGAGAGAGAGGGAGCTGCGAGAGAGAGAGATTGCGAGAGAGAGAGACCTGTGATAGAGAGAGAGTGATGGAGCTGGAGTATTGGAAGAAGACGAAGTCGCCGGAGTTTTGGAAGAAGACGAAGTCGCCGGTGATGTGCTGTGCTCTTGGGTTGGACGACGAAGATGGTGTTAGGGCTTTTGAAGATGTAATAAAAATATTTATTTTTAAACCCTTATATTCTATGCATATTTGTAAAAAGGTCCTTAAATTTTTTTTATTTATAAAAAACTCCCTCCCAACGCCCAGACCAGCGCTTAGGTGCTGGGAGGAATTGGGCGACTAGGCGCCGCCTTGACAACACTGCCATATAGTAGATTATTCAACTTTTTTTTTTCCTCTAATTTATTCCTTTTCTTTGAGTGGATCTATAATTTGAAAAAAAAAACCTTTATTACTACAAATTTGTAAATATAAAAGATATGGCAAACCTAAAAAAAAAGGTAAACTAAAATATCTAATTCATGCACTAAAAGACATTCCAATTTCATTCATATTCACTGGCATTACAATTTTGGAAAGAACTCTTAGAGCTGAAGCTTGAGGATGTGGAGTTTGGAGTCCAAAATATGTCCACCATTTGACTACATCATGATGAAATAATAAACAATGAAACATGGCATTAACACTTTTTAATGCATTGTGAAAAATGAAAATAGCTATATGCAAATGAGATTTGTTGCTTGGTGCCATTTTTGCTCTTTTCCTAATTGCATTCTTTACTAAGGAGCCTTTAGCAATCGAATACGACCCTATTTCATCATTAATTTTATCCACAATTTCTTAATTTGGTGATAGCCTCGCCATCACTTCATATCCCATTTGAAACCTCCAAATCACTCTGCAAATCATTCACATAAAAATTATGTAGATTCAAACAAGGAACGAAAATTTGCCGAATTTTGGCAAAATTGGACTAATTATTTTGGAATTTTTGGCTATCAAATTAGAGCTTAATTGTAAAAAAAATTTATAGAAAGTCGACAAAACTTTAAAAAATTCAGCTAAATTCATGAAAACTTTGAAGATTTTGGTAAATTTTGTGGAATATACAAGTAAATAATATAAAATTCTTAACATATGCGATGGACATTAAATGTTGAAATACATGTTTGAAACCATTATATCTATATTTTTATATGTAAAATGTATTGATTTATCTTTGTTTTCGTCATTTATAATGGAAATTATGCATATTTTAGCATATGCATAGAATTTTTTGAACTTCTCTAAGTCGGGGAATTTGTACAAAAATTCTCTCGAATTTCTTGATCTCTTTGAATTAATTCTAATTTTTTGAAGGTTGAAGTTTGAGGCGAAGTTGAATTTTCGTTCCATGGATTCAAATAATATCTTGTAGTATGAAGTGGATGATGGAGTTGTAGATCCCATTTTCTATCAATGATTAGTTTTATTGATGAACATCTATTATTTTAAAAATTAATATAATTCAGAAGTTAGAAACTTAGAATTTGAATGTCTCTGACTATTAATTATCTTATAAAAAGTCTTATTAAAAAAATTGAAGAACTTGCTTTTATTTGTCCTCCATCAAGATTCTTTCAATTGTTTCTTTTGCATTGTCCATTGCTTAGTGTATATATGTATATATCCCATGGGGGATGTTTTCTGCATCAATCAATCTCAAGACTTTCACTAATGGGCATGGGATTTTCATGACGTATTTAATCCCATTCCAAAAAGAATTAACAACGATAATACTACACATCCTTGTTCTTTTGGCATCAAGAGGCCACTTAGAAGTATTCCATTCATTATAAGGGACATTTTTTTTTTCAACTCCTCTCTTTTCATACAAATGCTTTGTTAAGTAAGGAATATGGTGACAAATCTTGTGACAGCATGCTAAATGATATCATTGTCATCAAATTCAACACAAACTCATGATTATATATGACAAACTCATGATTATATATAAAGCATGACAATAAAAAACCTTTTTTAATCAGTCCCTTCACCCTAGGAATTGCACTAATGCCTTCTAATGTTAAGTCTATGCAGTTTTGTTGCATAAGGAATTTAGAATAAATGCTATCTATTTTCCATTAAGATTCTTCTGTAGCTATGTACGCTGCTGCAATTATTTGTAATTACTTGAATTGAATTTGTCAGCAACTTTCTCCACAACATCATTTGGTAACTTGAAAAGAGTTTTTGCAAACTTCACATATGAGGAGCCCTCTTTACACTCCTAAAATACTGTGCTAGAAGGACTATAAACCAGAATAGCAATCAGGGGTGTGGAGAGAACTCTTCTGCAATGAGGTAGCAACCTTGGTTGTTGCATGTGGAGGTGGGTAATGTATTGGGGGCCATTTTAACGTTCCATGACATACACAATATAAGCTCAATGATTATAGGTTAACTAGGGCAAGAGTTCTATAGACTTATTAATAAGTTAGGACTTGTTGACTAGTATGGTCAATAAGAGAGTATGAAGCACTATCAAAGAGGTTTCCTAATATTTGTAGATTATCTACATGTCATAACTAGGAAATAACTAGTTTCTTGGTCCAGTAGGCAAGAGATTTTTCTGTTGATGCATGGAACGAGGAGAGGTTCTCTGTCTGTTACCTATTCTTGATAATGTAACCATCTCCAATCGCAAAGATAGACTATTATGGTCATTACTTATGTATTTTTTTTTTTTCCTCCTAAGAGCACTTACTTCTAGGGAACAATAAGAGTTTCTCCATATATTACCTAGTCTTGATAATGTAACAGTCACCAGTCGCAAAGATAGACTAGTATGGTCATTTGAAGCATCAGGTCATATGAAGCATCAGGTAATTACTCTTGTGAATGGGAGCATTGATGCAAATGCCTAATTATTGTTTCTCTCCACAATGGTGTTATTTATGTAGTCAGGCCAATGGGAGCATTGATCATATTTTCATGGCATTTGAGGCCTCTAAAAGGGTATGGGAAAGATAGTTCCAATCCACTGAGGGAAGGTTTGATTGCCCTAATGCCATAGAAAAGTGCCTTTGTTCAAGACATCTAGTTGGAGCTTCAAGGAAGGTGAAAGTGATTTCTTTGATAGCAAAAATGGCTATGATATATAAGAGTTTGGGGATTGAAAGGAATAACAAGGTCTTAAGAGGATATGTAAATGACATCAATCAAATATGAGAAGAGGTCAACTTCCTTGCGAGCTCCTGGATATGGGTGTCAAAGTGGAACAGTGGTTATTCCATCTCAAATTGGATGATGGATTTGGAATGATGCTTGTAGGCATAATGCGAGTCTATGCAAATTTTTGAATTTTGGGTTTTGGATAGGTCAACGGGTCTATGTTACTATTGGTTTGTAAACACATTTATATAATTAATGAAAATCTTGTTTCTTCTCCAAAAAGAAAAAATATGCGCTTTTATTATCCTCTCTATGCACTCCCATCCTTCTCTTCAATGGAGCATATGCAGTTGTTCCCAACTTGCGATGACTTTTCGTTAGTAGCTTATGGAAGAAAGATGTATTTGCATCCTTTTCCCCAAGCCATTTTATATATTCCTTTTGCAACGCCATACGATCTTCCTCAATACATAATTCTTCCAGCTCTAATTTGTACAATTTCAATTGCCATTCTCTTCTTTTTCATCCAAAAATTCTATAAGACCTTCAATCTTCTTATTGATCATTGTTAGTCCATAAATACTTTTGTTCAATCGTCTAATCCTCTCCAATGCCTTAAGTCATATCATGAATTTGTGTTTCTCTAGCCGATATCCTCTCACATTCCTTCACCAATTGGCCACCTATTCAAGAAATAACTGTGAGCAAGCCACACATTCTTGAACTTGAATGGCATTGGGCCCCATTTGATTTCACTTGTATTGAGTAAAATTGGCTTGTGATTTGATTTACTTTGGGTTAGTGCCCTTTGTATGTTTCTTGGTATATATCCACCCTTTTGGGGAGGCCAATAATTTGTTAAGCTTGTTGCGAATTAGGTTTGCTCGCATGATAGATCAAGTGAATCTAGCACTGGAAAATGGGAAGTCCACTAATTGAAATTTGTTGATAAGCTAGTCAAACTCTTGTATACTTTTCTTTAAGCAAAGTTATTTAATTTTTCTTCAACTGTTCGTGCTATTGAAATCTATTGTGACACACCAACCCCCCATGCAGATTGCTGATAACCTTGCCTATTCGTCACAAAAGAAGTTTTTCTCCATCAACACTGATGGCGCATATATTCCCGCTAACCACCACTTTTTATTTGAAGCAACCACCAAGTGTAATGTTACAAAAGAGTTCCTTATTAGGCATGGAGTTAACGTCACCTCCCTTGTGCCCCATCAATTAGCATAATCAACTTTTGCCAAATGTGTGCTTTTTTAGTTTTTCGGAGCACCACCATGTTTGGGTTTGCCCTTGGAATGGATCTATTAAGTCTGCTTCTTTTCTTACTTCTAGGAAATTATCTTCATCTAGCTTCTTCAAGTGCCTCCATTTCCACCATCTTTTTGAAATAGTTCCCCTAATTTTGGTCCCTTAAAATCCTACACGGTCTCAAATTCATTGAGCATGATCTCAGAGAGAGATCATTTTGATGTACAGAATTAGTTTTGAGAAGTTTGAGTCATCCAAAACATTTTATATGAATTTGCCTCTTTACCTTTCGTAGTGGTAGAATTTTAGGTTAGCTTATTCTGAATGTTAAAAAGATTCATTAATTTTTTGAGTTGGAACTTGGAAGTATATTTAAGGTTTACTTTCAAATATAGTTTTTAACTCAAAAAATTTTTTTTTTTTTGGTTAATATCTTTTTGTGAATATTAGTGTTGCCTCCATGTTTTAGGTACCGAGCAGTGAAGTCTTCTACAGCTTGAATGCATCAATTGTTGGTTTGGCAATTAGTTCCCCTGAGCTTGGAGATTCTGAACCTTGTCCGCCCAGCTGTGTTGGTCTTGGTAGGTTTCTGTTCTTGAATGACATTGAACTCTTTCTATCTTATTTTCTATTCATCCTTCTTTTTAGCAAATGACTGTTCTTTAAATGTGAAGGCTTTTTTTTATTTCTTTAAGTATTTATTTTGATGGTTATGCATATTTAAAACAAAGCGACAATCAAAGAGTGTAGGTAGAGGAGGAGGTTGAAAAGGGTAGAAAATTTGAATGAAAATCATTTGAGCAACAGAAAATGATGATTTGGAGTAGCTAATGGGAACACTTTTTCATAGGATTAATATAGTTAGGGTAAAGGACTATTGTAGCTTAAATGATCCACAGCTTTAGGTTTGCAGTGATTGACAAATTGAACTATACATGTCGGTGAACCCTCTCAACCTAGGGACAATAACTCAATTATTTGGGGTGCATTCTAGCTTTGAGCCACTAGTCTGTTGTACTGGCCGTCCTCTGAAGGCTCACTATGCCACGAGTGAAGACAATTCCTAAAATAGTTCTACTAACACCCCTTTCAAATTCCGTATTAGTTAGCCTTGCTTTAGCAAAGCTTTTCACTCATTGCTTCTTTAGAACCTCTATTAGTGAGTTATGGTGCTTGCAAGTGCATTTATATTGCAAATCTAGACACAGTAATTTCATGGTGTCAAGAGATTGGAGGTTCTGTTAATTGGTCATGTGGTCTTTTGGCATCATTACGTGTGCTCAATACCACACAACCATTAAGGGCAGCTCACAATAAATGTTTGCTATTTTGTGGTCATCATTCATGTCATTACAAGGCTTGCTACTGCTATTTTCCAAATTCTCCATTTATCATTTTGTATTGAGCCTCTCCTTACTTGTTAATGCATTAAAATGATATCAACAATTCTGTTCTCCTTGGGGTATTTCTTGAATTACTTCATGCCTGTCTTTTGGTTTATACATATGTGTGTCTTGGAATATTTTCATCTACTTAGTTTTCTCGATCCTTAATGGCATATCCTTAAACGTTTTTGTCTATAGCTGCTTTCAAGGACAACAAGAGAACCCCAAATTGGTTATCATGAAACTAATGGTTAAGGTATTTTATTCTGGCCTGAATGGACAGAACTTCTTTTTGAGTAATGCACATATTTCCAATCTTGTCACAACATAGAAATCATATTTATCTTCCTAGAGTTTTACTGTTTCTTTCAATGTCCTCTCTTTTTTCCTTTTTTGTTCCATTTGGTTCTGTGCTTTCAAATACAAAGAACAGACATGGGTTTGGCCCTATGTCAGTGTCAACTACAAACTCAACGGTGGTGTTTTCACCATATCTGTTCTCTAGAATCAACTGTAACTGAACATTTCTTTGTGAATAATTTATTGTCCATGTATTGAAAGTTAGCTTGTCGGGAGGGGTTTGAAGAAAGGAGTGGTGGTCGGAGGTTGAGGTTGGGAGGGGAAAGGGAGTAGTGAGGTTTGAATCCATGACCTCATGCATAATTTTTATAGCAGTCACCAGTAAGTAGTGATTCTGGGTTAATATTTCTCCTACCTAACCTGATTACTGAATGATATATAAGCTAACTGCTGATAGCAGAAAGACTCATTTTAAGAGATTATAATTGAATAAATACCTGCTTTAAAGAAGTTTGCTTAAGAATATTGTGAGTTAGAGCTTTATTGTTCCATTGTTCCATCTATAGAGCTGATTACGCTATCCATTCAATATGAATGTACTCAAGTTGTGATGCATTGTTTCTCAATGAAAAGTTCAGTGTTTATGTCTTAGTTGATTAGCATATATGCCATTTAAAAAAAAAAAAAAAAAATCTGTGATGAACTTCTGGTGTCTAGATCTAGAAATTAGTCAAATTACTTCATTGGTTCATTGGTGAACCTTTTCTCAAATTTATAGGTTTGCAAAATTCTCTGTTGGAATCTGTTTCTGTAGTATGCATGTCTTTTACATCTTCATTTGCTTTCTGTTGTCTTTTCTTTATTTATAAATCCTGATAGTTACATCTTCATTTGCTTTATGTTCTTTTCTCTATGAAGACATGCTGATAATCTTAAGTGTATTCTATTTCTTTGTGGCCAACTGGCAGTAGTTCTTATAGTTATGCTTCATTGTTAAATGCCCTAGTGGCTGAATTTTCTCCTTTTTTTTTGAGAGAGATTTTTTTTTTGGGTGTATGGGCTGAATATCAATGATATTCATTTGGATTTCTCTTCTGTTTTCCGGTTTATTTAAACAAGAATTACGTGAATCCAGGAATTGTAAGAGGCATTGACATTTCGAAGGAACTACTTTATATTCTTACACCTGTTCCACAGAGCAATCTGGAAAATGTAGATCTTCTCCTGCAAGGATGTGTCCAAATTCCCACATATCTGTTGCAGGTAATTTCTCCGATTCCTGATTTTGGCGTTCAAACACCTTCATACTGTTTCATGCTTTTGAGGGAAGATCATGGGCAATGCGATGTAGCTTCGAAGTGGAATCACAAACGAAATACTCATAAATAAACCAAGATAAGTTTTATGTAATATAATTCTAAAAAAATTGCTATTAAGGTTTTTTTTTTCCCTTGTTTTCTGTGAATTTCGTAATTGGGTTACCTGATATAAATAACTTCCCTATAATAACTTTTGAACTACATAAATCACTTAAAAATAAGTTTCTAGCCCATCTATAACATAATAATTTCTTAATTTTACGATAACACTATGCAGACACTTATAAGACACTGAACTAATAAAAACAAAATTTAAAAACTATCTAGAAGTATCACTAAAAGAATCAGTATTCCAAAAGAGTTCTTAAAAAACTAAAATAATATATATATATATATTAAAAATAAGTTTCTAGCCCATCTATAACATAATATCTTCTTAGTTTTACGATAACACTATGCAGACACTTATAGGACACCGAACTAATAAAAAAAAAAATTAAAAATTATCAAGAAGTATCACTAAAAAAAATCAGTATTCCAAAAGAGTTCTTAAAAAACTAAAATACTATATATATATATATATATAGAAACATGCTACAATGCGTTTTGCATCACAATGACTTTGTAAAACCATTCACTGGGGAAATTTTGAAGCTTTCTTCTGTGAGAAGGAATTTATATAATGCATCACAATGACTTTGTAAAACCATTCACTGGGGAAATTTTGAAGCTTTCTTCTGTGAGAAGGAATTTATATAATCTTTACCCATTTTATTGATAAGCATTTGATTATGAGAAATTCTAGTTCATTTTTTGCATGTTCATATATCTTAGTAGAGACTGTTCTGTTTGGAAAAATTGTGTGCTCTACAGGTCCCAGGTTGCCGTTCACCTTACATGACTGAATATGTGCTCCCAGTTTTGAACTTAAGAGATGTTACTAACTCTTCTGCTTAAAAAGAAAAGATGGTTTGAGTCGGTAAGATGAGGCTGGAGTGGCACCGTTGTGGTTTGCTATTTCTAGTGCTCACCTACCTGCCAAAGATCCGGAATCAGTCTGCAAATTTTGGTCCAGCCAGATATGTGGGCATTTGAAGATGAACAGAGTGGCTGTCTCTTCGTTTAACTGGCAGCGCCCTGTTCTATGTTTACCAGAGAAAAGTTAATAATTTTTTTGCTGATTTATCTTCAATAACAAGACTTTTTGTACACTTGTTATTGATTAAATAGGTTCTTGGTTAAAGAATTAGGAGAAAAAAAGTTAATTTGGTCTTTTTTTTTAATGCCTTTTTTTTAGGCGTTTTGGGCCTTTAATAGAACGAGGAACTTTACTTGTGCGGGATGTATTTTGTTTGTATATTTCGTTCTTTCTCATTTTTTATCCTGTTAGTTAATTTTAAAATTTTAAATAATGTATTATATTATGATTTTATTTTGTGTTTTTGGTGGAATACTGATGCAAGGTAAAGAGGCAAGAAAACGTTTTTTGACCTCTTACTAAGGCCAAATACTACTACAAGAAATATGATGGATTTCGACCATGCGGCCTATAATTTCATAATAATTTACACTAGAAAAGTGAAGGAGCCCGGACGCCAAACCGAAAACCCGATCCCGGCAGCCACACAAGCAAAGAAGGAAACTGCCCCAATCGGACGAAGGGTGGGCATAAAAGCACTGAGGCATCGTTTTCTTTTGTCGGCAAAGAAGGCAAATGAGGTAATAAGAAAGCATCTTCTACAGTCGAAGGAGCGGTGAGAGGAGAACCACAAAACGGAGGTGATCCAAATCCCATCATTCCTTGAGACGAAGTATGCAGCAACAAGGAGAAATATGTAGATATCGGGTGATCTCCTACACTCGGAAGCCTATCACACGTGTTGATCTTCTTCCTAGGGCAACAAGGTGCTCAATGAGTGCTCAGTTGGTCAGTTGGTCAGGCACCCGTTACTGGGCATCTGATCAACGATTTAATGCACTGAATGTTTAGTGCATTTCAAACACTCAGGACGTTTTGTTTTTTGTTTTTTTATTTGTTTTATTTGTCTTTTCGAAGTTGTAGCCGCACCCCATTTATATTATATATATAATTTACTTATTTAAATACAGACTATTTTGTTTAATTTTTTATTTATTAAAAATAAATAAAAATTAATTTTAAATAATAATAATAATAATAATTCTTTAAAAAATAAAAATGACATTTTTTAATTAATTTTATAAATGATTTTTTTATTAATTTTTTAATTAGAAAGTGATATTTAACAAATAAATAAATTTAAAATAATATTTTAAATTAATAATTTTTAAAATTTTAAATGTAAATAATATGTATTATTAAAAGAAATAGTATTTTATAAATAAAATATTGTAAATAGTATAATTAATAAGTTGATGTGATTGTAAGTTTTAAACAATATAGTATAATAAATTGTAACCACTAGGAGAGATAGTTTAATGAATAAGAGTTTAATAAGTTGACGATGTGACAAAGATATCAAACTATTGAGGGTTTAGAGATAATTTAATGAATAAGAGTTTAATAAGTTGACAATGTGACAAAGATATCAAACTATTGAGGGTTTAAAGTATTAGAGATGCCCTTAGTGCCATGAGCCAAGCAAAGAATTTCTCCTTAGAGAGGGGACTTGGGCATCTCAAATAGGAAATTGACTGATGGTTGACAACTTAGCTAACTTCATTACTCACAGTCACAGTTAGTCAAAGTCCCAGCGAATCGTAGGCTTGAGGAAGAATTTTTACTTATAGACCTCTCTTAATTTTGAATAAAGGGGTTGGACGTGCACCGGTGAAGTTAACCAACATTTGCATTGCCTATATTTTAATATATTTCAATTGTTGTTAATAGTAAGGGTCTGTTTGGTGGGCAGAATAAGATAAAATTATTTTGATGAGATAAAATGAGATGAGATAGGATTTAATATAAGAAATTAATTTTTTAAAAATAAAAGTAAAAAAATATATTTTTTTTGGGTGGAATAATTAAGTAGGCTCGGATTATTTTTATCCAATCCTATGTATTCCCAAATATTGGATTACGATAAAAAAACTATTCTAGCATATTCCAATCCCCTGTCAAACAGCACCTAAAGGGTAATAAAACTGTGCAACTATAATGTTAGTAGTTGTGATCGATTATTTCTAAAATGCCTTCTTTGGATTTTCTCAAGTCAACAACCATTTGGAAAGTTTGGAGGCAAAACTAATTTTTATTGAATACTTTATCAGTCGTTAACCATTGACTCAATGGTTCTTATCAATTTATTTAATATTTGTATTTGGTGAATTTAGAAACTGTAGTTAGACGGGCTATCATATACCAACTACCTTTCCAACGGTATTAACTACCAATTACCCCAAAACCGACCAGGGATATGACAAGCTAACAAGGTACACATTCCAACAAGCTGGTAAGGGTTATAGCGATGGGGCACGCACAGCTTAAGGAAATCGAAGCGATGAAAGAATGAGAAACACATTGAAGAGGAAGAAAATATGACGTAAGAGAAGAAGAAGAAGAGAAAGTGAAGAAAGGAACAGAAACGAGAGGGAGTGCACGATGGGCCGCTATTTTAGGTGATGGCTCCGCAGGATCGCAACGCATTTCTTCTATCTTTGGCCTCGACCCAGGAATTGCAGATGACCCATCTCCTCACTCCTCTTTCTTTCTGTCTCTGCACCTAAAACAGAGAGAGGCAGTGAGAGGGAGAGATCATGTCTGGATTTGATTCTTTCCCACCTCCCTGGATGATGATATTCCCTAACGAGAAAAAGGGACAATGGATGATCATTTAGATTTAGGGTTTGTGATTCTTGAAATTTCTCTTTTGTGGTTTTGAGAATTGTTGGGTATTTGTGTTTATGGTTCTTGAATCCTCTTTCAAGTTTCTGGATATCTGGGTATCTTGGGGAATGGAAAGGTTGTTGGAGCAGACCATTGAGCCGAAGTTCGGGAGAATGACGTACATCATGATCTACGCGGTTCTTGAATGGATATTGATCATAATTCTGTTAATTGACGGGTTGATTGCTTTTGGTGCCAATGAATACGCTCGACTTTTCGGTCTACAATTCCCTTGCTTACTTTGCACAAGGATCGATCATTATCTAGTACATAGGAACCATGATTTTTACTATAATGATTCGATTTGCGATGCTCATAAGAAGGATGTAGCATCCTTGGCATACTGTCATAATCATCAGAGGCTTTCATATGCTTCACAAATGTGCGAGGATTGTCTTCTTTCATTTGCCATTGATAACAAGTCCAATTTGGAGATTGTTAAATCTCTTATAGGCGTTCTTGGTGCTGGTCTTGACTGCTCCACCGATGGTGTGTTAAAAATTTGTTTGAAATCGCAAGCTGAAGACGAGAACAATCAGCAGAATGATGACAAAAAATGTTCTTGCTGTGGGGAATCTCTGAAAGATGGTAATTCTTCGCTTTTTAATGCCGTGGATCAGCAGAGCCAGGCATCAAATGGGGGACATGGTATAGAGCAGACACCCAACTGGGAAAGCATGCTTCAGACTCGATCTCCTTCTCCTGGGGAAATAGCGGTGAAGAACAATGATTCATTGCTTGGCTTTAATCCATTGCATTGCACTGAATATGAAGAATTGAAGTTCATGTCAGACACTGAATCAGAGACTCTGGAGGAAGAGGATGGATCAGGTACTGCATGGGTTCCAGGTGATTAATGTCAATTTGATTTCATAATTCTTTACTGGATGTGTTTATGACTCTGAAATTATTAGTTCATACATAGAATAATTGTTGTGTCAGATAAAGAAGAAAATGGCTATACTATCGCGGAGCAATTGCCAATAGAATGTAAAGATCCAAATGAAGATAGCTGCCAGTCTCCTGAAATTCTTTGTTCAGGGCTTCCTGAAACCTTATTAACAGGACCCCCAGTAGCCCACATTGAATCTGTTGAGAAACCTGAGTCAAGAACCATGGAGGATTCCGAGGGTACGTCTGGAAGTGAAGAGGATATTAAGGTCATACTGGATCGTCTAAAGAGACGAGTTCGTATGAACAGAAAGTCTCTTATAATTCTGTACAAGGAACTTGATGAGGAAAGAAATGCTGCTGCTGTTGCTGCAAACCAGGCAATGATCATGATCACAAGGCTACAAACTGAGAAGGCGGCAGTGCAAATGGAGGCGTTGCAGTATCGGAGAATGATGGATGAGCAAATAGAATACAATCAAGAGGCCTTGCATTTTTTGAACGATTTGCTTACCAAAAGAGAAGAAGAAATCAAGGTTTTGGTGTCAGAGCTAGAGAGACACAAAAAGGGGGCGGGTTGTGAAGAAGGGACAGTTGATATAGAAGGTTCTCAAGATTGGACTGATGTTCAGAGCAGAAGGTTGAAATCTGGGCCTAGTTCATCTACTAGTGAGAGGTCAGATTTTGCAGGTCTTCACACAAATCTAAGTGAAGAGCCAAAAACTACTGGAGACGATATTGAACAGTTTTCATATCAAACTAAGCCATCACTAATGGATAATGAAACGAAGAAGTAACCATTGCTAGAAGATGAAGATAAGAGACTCTTTTCTGCAGCAATTTAGAATGCTGGGGGAAGATTCATTTATTTATTCATCTTTTTCATCATCAGATTTAGCTAGCACGCTCCTGCTGAGTTTTGATACAATTGATCGTAAAGAGAACTATAAAGGTAAATTGATGATGAGGCTTTTCTTCATAGATTTCTGTACAAACTATCTTAACATCGTAGCTGTCTATTTTGGCACAAGATTGAAATGGCACTCTGTGTTCGGAAGGCTCTTAAGAGAAAGATTGAAGGATTTCTAAAATAATGCTTTTCAGTCTTTGCAGCTATCTGACGAAGAACCACAATTTCTCAGGTAAATGGCTTGATATCTCAGGCAGTGCCTCTGAAGGGAAGAGAGAACGGCTAGGGGCTTGATGGGAGGTGGTGTAAGCCTGCTAAAATCATTTTTGGTACATAGTTTTAGATCTTACTCTTCTTTGCTTAGTGTCTTATTATTTATTTTTTCTTGGGGCATTTGATTTTTATTTTTTATTTTTAAATTTTTTGTGATACATCTGAGAAAGGAAATATAGTAAGTGAGGTTACGAACTTGAATACTTCACCTGGAGAGCATGAACGTCAAAATGGCAACTTGTACATATACTTCAAAAGCAATTTAATGAACCAAATCCCTTTTGCTGGTGATGCATTCTAAAGTTCAAGTTCAAATATTGCTGATAAGTATGCTGATGCAATGATGAACAAAATCCTTTTTGCAGGTCCTTCTCTCTCTCTCTCTCTCTCTCTCTCTCTCTCAATCGGGAACCTCTGATTTCTTATCAAGCTTTTTGGGTATCACAAAACGCCACTCAATCTCCTGTTAAAATAGAAAGTTTTGAAGATAAAAGAGTACATAAATAGGTAACCATAGAGGAAAAAAAAAAGGCTCTTTTGCAATGTTAAGAAGCACCCTTTCTACCATACCCTAATTTTTTCACTCTTAAATCTTAAAATCATAAATATCTAATATTCTTTTCTTTTTTAAATAACTCAATTGAATCAACACTTTATTTATAACCATAATTTTCATATTTCACTACTTAGTTATTAAAAAAAACTACTTTTTATTTAAAAAAATTTATATTTCATAATAAATATTTTATTTTATTTATTTTTAAAAGATAATAAAAATTTTACCTCATCATTTTTATAAAAAATATATTTTATTTTTTTAAAAAATAACTAAAATTTGAGGAGTGATTTGTATTCATTTACCTTAGTCTTTTTTTATAACACAATTAACGCACACAGGGGAGGGAAAATTCTTCACTTGACGCTAAAAAAATGGGCATCAAGGAGGGATTTTTAACACACATGGGAAAACCCTCCCAATCGATGTGGGATTAATTGCCCAACATCAGCTAGGAACATACGACGACACACAAGAGGTCCTTTTCTTTTTTTTTTTCTTTAACATAATTAACATACATAAGGGAGGGAAAACCCCTCACTTGACGCTCAAAAAATGGGCGTCAAGGAGGGATTCTTAGTCAAACGTTGTCGTACAAATAATAAAAACAAACTTCTAAAATTAAATATATATTTAATAAACTAATAAGATAAATGAACCCCTCTTTTGTATAATGAACAATATATTTTTTGCATTACAAAGGTCTTTACCTGTGTTCTTCTATTAGACTTTACACTATTCATTTAATTGAATATTAAACTCAAGTTCAAGAATAGTCACATCAATTATCATAAACATTATTAACTATAACAACATTAACAAAATTTATTGGGTGATAACACAATTGTTAAATAATAATATTTTAAAATAAAAAAATTTACTAATATTAATTAATTACCCTGTTTCTATTATTTTGAGAGTTACATCACTAGCTTGTAAATTTGTTCCTTTTTATATGCTTGCATATAAAATATTTTGAGAAAGCTTGAAGCAAGATAAGTGATCTAATATTATTTATAATATTTTCTTAAGATATACCAAGAGCATTACAAATAAGTTTCACACATTAATTGTGACAACATTAGATCGTTTAAGTTGAGGTTTTGACTTATCGTAATCTTTGAAAATATTCACAAAAATGAATAATTGCCATTGGTAATATTTCTTAAAACAACTATTCCATAGTAAGTTTTGACAATATTCATAAAAAAAAACCATCTTCAGCGACATTTTTTAGAATAATTGTCTCATTCAATCTGTAATTCTTATCTTAATTTTGTTTTTCATCGATGCCAAGCCATATATATATAATGTAGACTATATGAATATAATTATAGGACATATTTCATTGCCACACAATGACATTACAAAAATAACAATATTTGCTTGTGAATGTTGGCTACAACATTTCATGCATTTCTATGCTCAAAACAATAAATCAAATATTCATACATTGTTATTGCCAATAATCACATCAACAATAATATTTGTAAAACTAATCAATTTTAATGTTCTTATGTACATATCAAAATAAAATATTGTAAATGAATAAAGTTCTACTCTCATGAATTGCTTAGTCTTTGGTGTTTATATGTATTTGTTGACACATATAAGTATCAATCATGAATGACTGTGCCTCCTTGCTTATTGATGCATGCAACCAGGTATTCTATTCATCCTTTGAAGTTCATTTTCATATCTATATATGCATATACAAGATTAGAGAGGAAATAGTAAATAAGTAACAATTACTTACGTTGTAAAAGATTTGTGAGTGTATCATGAAGTATTTCCTATACTGGCACAACCTCGATCATACCTATTTGTACACAAACATCGATTTTTAGTGTATGAAGTTTGTACAAAATAATTGTCCAAAATTAGCATATTCGTGTGCGTAATCAAGCCACTTTAGCCCTTTGAAATCCATCATTGGATACCTTGAGACTTGGCAGACTCACTTAAGAAGTTGGACATGCATGACAATCTATTAGAAATATTGTTGAGCAATGCGTTGCATCGACTATGCAACTCACTACTCTATGCTTTGTACATAGTAGTGCACTGTTTGGTCTTGTTTGAGGCCTTATCCTCATTGGTTTCATGAATTCAATAGCTCATTTTGTTTGCCTTTTTGTGCTGTAGAATATTGTGATCATTATGGTACTTGGTTTCCAAAGATTGTATTTTCCTCTTTTGCACCACATTGGACAGTAAATGTCATTTTAGTGAAGGCCTAATATTTGGCCTCATAGTTTGAGCACTTTGAGATTTTGATTTTCATCATTCTTGAGGCTTTCTTATAGTATTTTAGATGATAAATCTCCTGGTTATAGCCATTCAAGTTGATTTGGTTCTGATTATTTAAATTTTGGCCTTAAAATTAGCTATTACGTCAACTATCATGCTTGGCAATCAATTTTGGACCATCAAATTCATTAATTTTGGTTCATGAACTATACTTATTAGATTTCCAAGAGTATTGTTACGTTGTGATCCTTGTTTAGTCTTATTTCAAGTAGTATCAAGGGTTTGAGTCAAATCTCCACCTATGGTTCAAGTTGGATCTCAAAGTGAGTTTCAGGTTTAGGTTCTGCAACAGTGGTACTGATTGCACCACCTAAATTTGGTTAACCATTTCTTGGGCTTTTGATAATGGATTCCAGTGGTTTATGTGTCATTTCAGTCAGGGTTTTGGCTACTATCTAATAGTGTGTAAAGGTCTTGGATACATGGTCCCTAAGATTCTCAAGATCTAACCTAAAGTGGCCCCATGTTTATGTATTTTTCATGCATAAACTATAGTGATAAGTGAAAAATTTGAAGGATAGATGAGAGATATTTATAATGGGGTGTTTTCTTGTTCTTTGAGCTCTTAAGGACCGCCCTTGACACACCATCCACATCTTTCACTCTTTCCCCTAACTCAACAATTAGAAAATGCACTTATTTTACTCATTCAAGTCATTTAACAAAGGGGGATGGTTAGGTTATGGTAGGACCAGCTTAAGATCACATGTTAGCTAGATTTAGATGTTCTAATAAAAAAAATTAGGTATTCCAATCAAGAATGAGGTTCGAATCTTGCATTCAAGTGATGCATTAGTGTTGGGAAGAGAATTAAGGTGTCATGCATGCAGACTTTTGACTTTCACCAATTTTAGAACTTGCCACCACCCACCTTTTCATGTATTTTTCATTCACTTGAAGGTTAAAATCCATGTCAAGCTAACTTGAATAAGAATTAAGTGTGTTCTTTTGTTGGCATGCCGTGTGACACTATGGATACCATTAGATTGATATGAAAATTGATGCAAAGGTGTCCAAATGGCCTTATATATGTATATACATTCACTTTCCCTTGATACCCTAAGGGTTTCGACATTGAACTTTTGATTTATTTCATTCATTTTAAACCTTAATTAATTTACTGATCATCCTCAATTCGCATGTCATTACAGTTAACTTGATTAATTTTAATTGAGATGAACTACCATCAACCGTGGTAATTATAGTTAAAATTTTGGGGTATTATATTTGCAACTACATTTGCTTTCCCTAGTCGATAATGCAACTAGAAATCATAATCCTTGATGAACTGCATCCATCTTTTCTATCTTATGTTGAGTTCCTTTGGTATATAGATATACATGAGGCTCTTGTGCATCGAGTTAGGTCAAATTTTTCACCATATAGGTAATGTCTCCAAATCTTTACTGTAAAAACAATTGGTGTGAACTCTAGGTCATGAATAGTGTAGTTCTCTTCATGTGCTTTAGCTATCAAGAAGCATAGGCAACAACCTTACCTTCTTGCACTAACATTGCACCTAGTTTGTGTCTCAATGCATCAATATATAAAACATACTTAATCCCATAAGTTGGGGTGATTAGAAGAGGAGATGAGATAAGTTTTTTCTTAAAATTTTTGAAAGCTTCTTCACATTTGCCATTCCAAATGAATTTCACGCCTTTCAGAGTTAGCCAAGTCATTGGTTCTGCTAGTTTAGAGATGTCATTAATGAACATCGTGCGATAACCTACTAAGCCCAAGAAACTTCAAATCTCTTTTACATCTTGGATTGTTTTTGGTTCATGACTGGTTCCACTTTTTTTGGGTCCATTAATATATCGTATTCTAAAACTACTTGCCCCCAAAACTTGATTAATCTCATCTAGAATTCTCACATACTATTTGGCATATAGTTTATGCCATCTCAATGTCGTAAGAAATGTCGCCAAGTATTCTTTGTGGTATTCTGTTGTCTTGGAGTATACTAGCATGTTATCTATGAACACAACCACAAACTTATCTAAGTAGGGTCTAAAAACATGATTCATCACGTCTACAAAAGCAGCTGGAGCAATTGTAAATCCAAAAGGCATCATAGTGAATTCAAAGTGACCATATCTTATATTGGGGGTAGTTTTGAAGATATTCACCTCTTTGATCTAGAGCTGATGATACTTAGATCTCAAGTCAATTTTGAGAAAATATTTCTCTTTTCAACTGGTCAAATAAATTATCATTCATTGGCAAAGGGTATTCATTTTTTATAGTGGCTTGGTTCAACCTTTGATGATCAACACATAGCTGCATTGATCCATCTTTATTCTTAACAAATAATACTGGAGCACCTCATGATGATTCACTTGGTTTTGTGAAGCCTTTGATTGGGAGCTCATTGAACTAGGTTTTTTAATTCCATAGGTTTTGTAAGTACCACACAGTAAGGTGGAGTAACAATTGGATTAGTTTGAGGTGTATTTCTATATTAAGCTTAACCACTCTGTGATGGCAATCCCGGTACATCTTTAAGGAATACATCTGGGTAATCCTTCACTATAGGTATCTCATGTCTGGTGCTAGAATTGTTGGGGTGTCTCCTTCCAAGAGGGATTTGAAATTCTCCTTATGTTTCATTACACTCAAAGAGCCATCATCAAGTTTCTTGGCACTCGCGTCATGTCTCCGTAAATCTTAACTACCTTTCTAAAGTGTAACACTAATAAGACTCCACATCTAGAACAATCACTTTGGGTTTGGCATGAAGTCAATGAATCAACACCCAAAACTATATCATAACTATAGAATGGCAACATGCAAAAGTCGACTAATATGAGCCTTTAATTGAATTTGAGTTCACAAGGATATAACTCTCGATCCATGATAGTGGCTCCAATTGGGTTAGTCAAATGCACATATTTTGGTAATAGTCTAGTAATCAACTCTATTATACTAACTAGGTTCTTAGCAATGAAAAACAAAGATGCACTAGAGTCAAACAACACTTTTACTACGACATCAAATAAGAGGAATGCACTTTTCCTAGTCTACACTGAGTCTAATTGTCCTTTCTATAAGACATACATCCTAACTTAATTTTGTTCACGACTATTATTATTTTATTGTTGTTTTTGTCCTTGGTTATGCTATTGCTAGGATTGTTGTAGTAATGGGGGATGAACAACCTAATTCCTCTATTGTTGTTGGCCATTCCTCCACTAATAAGCTGGCTGTTGCTATGGTGCTGATGTCATAGTTGGGCAATTCTTCACATATTTCCCCTTTTGATTACACTTGAAACATAACCTAAGTATTTTCATCATTTCCATGTCCTCTTGTTGATAATTATCTATTGTCTGCTCTGAGATTTTTGTTAGTTTCCTTGACTTCCAGTATTCTTTATATGTCTTTGTGTAACACCCTGCCTCCCATACCCGAGCCCACGTTATCCGACAATATTTTTCTTCAATATTTTGGGGTCACCCGGGAGGCAAGCCCGTGCTACGTTAACCTTTATTCTTTCTAAGTTTCAAATCCAAGAGACTATCTGTGTACATTAGTCTATGAAAATGTACAATATAATCCATTAAAGTTGATATCACAATACCATAAAATAAATCCTTTGTCATTTATATATTCAAAAATTCAAAGGTAATAATTCAACCTTTATTACAATGAAATAAAATGATTTGGGCCAACATGCTCTATAATTAAATAAAATTCCTAAGAAAATCACTTAAATAACTCCCATATAGCCTTGACATTTAATTCCTTGAAATGTTGAAAATTAAGGGGTGACCTAAAAACGCAGTGGATCATCCGAAATATTTAAATTATTATTTTGACAAAATAAAACATGCATAACAACTACTTTTCAAAAATTAAATGATTCAAGGAGTAAATTATTTTGATTGTCATTAAAGACCGAAAGGATACCTCCCAACATTCCAATCTCTAGGAAAAAAACTACCCTATAGAGTTGAGGTAGGATCAACTTCGAACCTTCTATTATATCACATCCCCTGATTGGAACACTAATGGTGAACATCTGCCCCCAAGCCGGTACATGGTTTAGATGTATATTTAATCTTATGTTAAATGTAAAAATAAAACATATTATTTAAATATTCCAATGGTATTTAAACATACGTCCATGGTAACATTACATCATAGATCACGCATTATAAGCCTAAGCATGCATATTCTACAAGACATGAATATGAGATCAAAGTAAAACTTCCAAGCAAGCTTTATTTGAATCAAAATAATAATGTAAAAAGTGCGAATCATTTCACCTTTGAATCGCTTCCTTCTAAACTTTTTGAGCTCTTCTCAGATCTTTCTCATTGCTTGCACTGAATTTGTGTCGCATTTCGTTGCTACTACCCTGCTGGTTGTGTAGAATAACTCAATAAAGCAAAAAAATACTAGGTGCCAAGAAGGGGTCATAAAAAGAGCAAAAAGACCTTATCAGCTCTTATTCTGGGATGAATAAAATGAGAGGGAGAAGGATTTATATAGAGTCTCTCAAGGGTGGATTTGTAAATTTTTGACATTTTTGGAATAGAAACCTTCCATTTATTCTCAATTGTTATGGCCAAAGGTTTTGAGTTTGAGATTAGAATTTTTTTAAGGTTTCTAGAGTGTTTTGGGCATTTTTTTTGTATTTTCTTGGTTTTCTCGTTTATTTGATTTTGTTTATTCGTGGTGTGAATTCGCGATTTTGCAAATTTTTTTTTGTTATCTTATGTATACATATATACATAACTATCAAATAAAAATTAATAATTTTGTATCTAATAATAAAAACAAGTTGACGTATACATTTTTACACATATATACACTATTAAATACATATATTTAATACATACACATTCTTAAAATATACGATAATAATTTTGTACTTAACAATAAGTTGTCATACATATTCCCTCACAAGTATATATATATATATATACCACGCATATACATATTTCTATTTCCTTCTAAATTTCTCAAAACGAAATGAAATATTGTATTTAATTTTTGTTTATCAAAATTTGTACAAAATTCTTGGATATTACATTCTATCCCCCCTTGAAAGGGATTTCATCCTTAAAATTTGCATTAGTTTACTTGATGTTGTTTCGTTACTTTGAAGGGATCTCACAAAGAGGTTTGAATTTGATTATTATTTTTTTTTTGAGAAATCTGGGACAATTCTCTTATGAGGTCTTCGAGTCTCTTATGGTCATCTTGGTGACAACTTCCGCCATTTCAAGACTTTCATGGCTAAGAAGCTTGGCTATTTTTGATTGGGTTTCTTCTAAGTGCCTCTAGGATAATCTTAAATAGTTTCAATTGTCTGTTGCAAACTGGTCAAGACTGTGTCTAACTCCTTGGTTCATCGGATCCCTATGTGCTGTTAGGGTTATTAGTTTAAGAGTGTTTATAATGATTCTTAAGGGTCATCTTGGGTATATTTGACTCTCTGATTCCTACTTGGCGATATCCTGGTCTAAGATCTTTGCTTGAAAAGTGAGTGGCTTCTCTCGATTGATCGAATAAGTCATGTGCACTAGGTGGGGGATACTTATCCTTTGCTACTGTTCAATTTAGTTTCACATATGAAGGGATAGCTATGGGGTTAGTTTTAGGATGAACTTCGATCCTAAATTCTATTAGTATGTAATTTGGAAATATACTTTTGTAACACCATAAATTTCTCAAAATCGTTATTTTATTCAATCATTTTGTCAAAATTTGGGTATTGCAACCAACTACCCTTTCTAAAATAAACTTCAACCTAATAGTTTGTCTAACATACTGATATTGTTGTAACCATGTACTAGGCAGAAAATTAGACTAGTTAGGTAAGACCATTATTTGAATTAATTTAGAAAGCCCTACCTCCTGTTTTGAAAACTGAAATTGTTTCAAAAAATTATTTATTTTTTTAAAATATATGTTTTTCAACTATTTTGTTTGGATACAAAGATTATAAATTAAGCTGATAGTGGGCAAACATTGTCCCGAGTAAAGCTAAATATTAAAAAGGAGATGAGTTATCTCATTCTAGAAAGCTCAGTTGCTAAGTAGACTTCGGTCTCACCATCCAATTTGGAGGTTTCCTACCAGCACATATGAGTAGTTGGAGTTGAAGAACAAATTTATTTTCTACGAAAAAAATTAGGAGGTGGTAATTAAGGGCAAGAAGCTTACTATAGTTCAAAGTAGATGCCAAAGGTGGTATTGAGAATAGATGAATGTTGTCGGCTCGACAGAAGAACTTTTCAACCAGGATTTGAGACCCTAAGTCTAGGGAAGACACCTTAGGTAAAGACTTAGGTGTTACCAAGGATAACAAAGTGGATGATGAATAAAACATTAGGAGCCTAGAGATTGAAAATGTAATACCTTGGAAGTCTATAAGACCTCCACGTCATTGGTGAATGGTTAAAATGGAATAACAAACTTAATAAAAGAATAAAAATAGCCAAGAATACTCAAAAACCATGTATTATAAGTCTAGATAAATGTAAGGGTGATATTAATTCGGGAAGCACGAGAAATGGCGCTAAACACCAAAATTTCATTCTAGTAACCGCAGTAATTAGATTAGTGACTGCGGTAATTCCGAACAAACCCAAAAAACGAAGGGAAACACATCGTTCTGGTGACCGCGGTCGGTTCTATAGTGACCGCGATAATTGCAAGACAAACCCAGAAATGAAACAGGGAAGTTCATTCTGGTGACCGTGGTCAGTGTTCGAGCGACAGTGGTAATCACACAAAAAACCAGAAAACGAACAACGTGCACCTGTCTGTCCACCGTAGTAATTGCACAGTGACCGCGGTAGTTGCACAGTGATCGCAGTAATGCTACAGTGACCACGGTAATGCTACAGTATCCACGGTAATTTGTTGATTTCTATATAAACGAAAAGTGTGCAGAAACCCTAGATCGAAATTTTTATGCGCTGCAAATCACAGTTTTTTGTCCAAGCTCACACTAAACCTTCCAATCTTATTTGTTAAGTTTTCTTTTGAGTTCTAAAGGTGGTTTGAGATCCTTCAAGCCATTCTATACCATTCTAAAGCTTAGATCCGCTAAGAGCAACATCAACAAGGGTGGGTTGAGGCACGTTCGAAAAAAAGTATTGTGCTAAAGTAAATCTTGAAACCTTATTGAGATCTTGTTTTCTTAGCTCTTCAAACCATTTTCCTCAGGTGTGATCCGTTTTTCTTTGTGTTAATGTGTGTTTTAAACTTAATAACCAAGTATTGAGGTGCTAAGCACATGTCGCCAACTCCGACGACCGTGGCAATGCTTCGCATTGTCACGATAATGTGACATGCACCGGTGTTCCCTTGTTTTATTTCAATTTTGGGTGCATTTTGAAACACTTGTGCCGAGAACACAAACCTTAGGGTTTTGGTTATGCCATGAATGCCTTAGACTCACATATCCTCATTATTTAAAAACCCTATAGATTGATAATCTGAGGCGTGCACGGCGAGGAGCAAGGCGCGAAATTGAGGAGTTCTAAAGTGGGTGTGATTTTCTTTTTCCCTAGCCTTATCCAAATTTCGAATGCACAGCGTGATGTTTTGGTTAGCTAAAGATATGTTTAGAAGCATGCTAGGACTTGCTTGATTGACCTTGTTTGGGTTTGACTTGGTGTATGTCCTTGATGCATGGTTGCTTGTGCCATAAAATGCTAGATAAAGATTTCTATGAGTTGATTTCCATGAATGGCTGGACACATCTATTTTGTTTTACTTTAAATGTTACATTGATGATCGCGTATGACTTGGAATGACATGAATGACTAAAGAACATTAAATTAAGATTTAATGACTCCACGTACTGGCACAGTGACCTGTAACACCCCGGCTCCCGAAACATACACTATTTCTACATTGATCTCATACTTAGAGATACATTCACATAAATGTTCATTTTTGTCACATGACATCGTCGGGAACCGGGATATTACTTGTTTTACACATCAATAATAAATCTCCTGGTCCCACCAGGTCACATCCCACAAAATCATATGAGTAAATAAATGAATAACAAGTAGGTTTATAAC
>JAJIYU010004006.1:0-25231 GCA_030144865.1 Tinospora cordifolia
TAGAAAGACAGAGAGGGAGAGATGCAAAAAGAGAAAGAGACATAGCAAAGAGAGCTGGAGAGACGCAGAAAGAGAGCAGAGAGAGAAAGGGAGAGACATGCACAATGAGATAGAGAGAGTCGTTGGAGTCGCTCACTGAAAAAGACGTCGGTGTTGCTCGCGGAGTGTTGGAGATAATCGTCGGAGTCTCAGAGATGCTCGTCGGAGTTGGTTCGAGTCGTTTGACTTTGAGAGGTTTGAGAACGGAGTTATTAGATTTAGATTAAAATTATTAAAAAATAATTAATTAATTAAAAGTCCTCCTATTTTTTAAAATTTACAAAGAAGCCCTCCTAGCGCCTAGGCGGTGAGAGGGCCTGGACGCCTAGGCCCGGCCCACAAGTGATTCCGCTCTCTAGAAAATTTCCAAAGCCACTTGTCCGCCAACGCTTTGTTCCTTGGAACTAAGTTACCAATCCCTAACCCACCTAATTCCTTCTTCAGTTGAGCCCTGTTCCAATCCACTAAGTGGATCCCTTTGTCTTCTTCCCCTCCTTTTCACAGGAAGTTCTCATCAATATCTCTATCTTATAAGCTTCTCCTTTCGGAATTTTCAAAACTGATAAAAATATGTTGGGAAAGCATCCAACATTGCTTTAATTAAAGTAAGTCTATCCCTTTGCGGAAGGAATGACCTCTTCCACCCATCTAACTTTTTTGCCACTTTGGATACCATTGGTTCCCAAAACACTTGAGAGTTAGGCTTCCCTCCGAGAGGCATCTTTAGATACTTTAGCGGCCAACCTCCCTGCTCACAACCGATTCTAGAAGCAATCTGAGTAATGCAATCCTCTTCTAAGGCTATTCCAGCAATGCAAGTCTTTGACATGTAAATGCTCATCCCTGTAGCCCAACAAAAACTTTGGACTATTCGGAAGGCACTCTCAATGTTCTCTTTCGCACCATCTAAGAATAAAAGGGTGTCATCCGTAAACTGTTGGTGCGTAACTTCAACTTTGTCCGAACCCACCACAAAACCCTGGATCTCATAGAGCTCCCTCCCTTTATCGAACAAACGCCCTAGCACATTCGCCACTAGGTTGAACAAAAAGGTAGACATCAGATTTTCTTGTCTTAGACCCCTTTGAGCTTTAATTTTACTCTTCGGCCTTCCGTTAATGAAAAAAGAATAAGTAGCCAATCTCAAACACCCTTGAATCCAACTCCTCCACCTACTACCAAAACCCTTCTTATCTAACACAAAATCAAGGAAAGTCTAATCCACTATGTCATAGGCCTTTTCGATACCAAGCTTTACGACCACCCCCATTTTCTTTCTAACCCTGTAGTCTTCCACAATCTCGTTTGCCACAAGCACTACAACCATGATATTTCGCCCTTTCACAAAAGCCAATTGATTTTCCGAGATTATATTCCCCATCGCCCTTTTAATTCTATTGGCCAAAACCTTTATAATGATTTTATAAAGACTCGTCGTGAGACTGATAGGCCGAAAGTCCTTCACCCTCCTCACTACATTCTTCTTTAGAATAAAGCAAACGTAAGTCTCATTAGTGCATTTGTTCACCTCTCCTGTTCGAAAGAACTCCTCCATAACCTTCATAAGGTCTTCTTTTAGAATGTCCCAACTCTTTTGAAAGAAAATCATTAAAAACCCTTCCGGCACGAGGGCCTTGTAACTGTCACACTCAAAGATTGCCGCTCTAACCCCATCCTCCAAGAATTGATCTTCCATCCTCTTACTATCGTCTATATTAATCGGGAGCCAATCTAAGCCTTATAAAACCCAGACCTGACTACTTTTCTTACCATACACCTCAGAGAAGTACCCCATTATATGCTTTACTATCCTTTCCTCTTTCTCTATTACTTCCCCATTATCCCCTTCTAATTTAGAAATAATATTCTTCATCTTTGTACCACTAGGATCCTATGGAGAAATTTAGAATTAGCATCACCTTCCTTTAACCAAGTAATATGAGCCTTGAGCCATGCCCCCCTATCCATCTCCCTGTTCAACTTCCAGAGCTCACCTTTCTTTTCTCATCTCTCTCTCCTCCAATCCTCATCCCACTAGCTACCTCCCTCTAACCGGTCCGGGGCCTCAATGCAGCATTCTAACTCCTTCCTTCTTTCCTCCTCACTACCCAACAAGGAAAGCCTCCAAGCATAATTTTCCTCCTTAACTATGAAATCTTACAATGAATTACATTACATTGAGAATATTCTTCCAAATTCTTAACCTATCTCCAAACTTGTATCCACTCCCTAATTTAGAGGAAGTCACCCAAGTAGCAAACAACACCATTGAACATTCCCATACTTGTTCTATTGTTGCTTCTTTTCCTTCAAACATTCTTTTGTTACGCTCGTCCCACACCGTAGAGCAAACCGCAAAGAAGGCACATTTCCAATAGCTTTTTTATGGTAGGGTTCCTTTAGTTGGGTGCTTATTCAAAAAGTTGCTTGTTTGTAAGTGCACTTATTAGATCATGTATTTCCTTCCACTTTTGCCATATGGTTGTGGTGAATGCACAACTGCCAATAACATGTTGTACCTCCTCAAATGCTTCCCTGCACCCCGTCAAGAACTCTAAAGTGATGAGCAAAAATTATCATTTTTGCAGCATTGATATCCACATTTCGACCACATTTCGATTCAACAATAACTGCTTGGACAAAAGCCATTCACAAAACTCAGAAAGCTTTGCAATGCCAAGTTCTTGATTAGAGAGTTTCCCTCATTGTCCTAGGTGAAGCAAGCTTAAGAGACCAATTTCCAAAATATTTACAACCGGTCCACTCTTCACAATGTGACAATGGCTTCAACCAGTTACTTTGGCAAATAATGAGTCTCATAGGGTTTGATGGATCAGAAGTTCCCCATGTTCATTTAAAACGAAATCAAGATGGAAACATTGACATAAGACAATTCATGGAACCAATGGCCTCTTTCTAAGTTCATATGGAAAGGGCCTCAGCCAGCCAAAGCTAAATGGCTTGGTTGATTGCCCTTTAAATGCTTAAGTGTTGTGATAATTTGCAAAGGAGAATGACTTTTCTCACAATATTTCCACATATGTGTTGTCTTTGCAAGAATGAAGCACAGACGGTCAAGCATGTGTTCCAGCAGTGCAGATACATCAGAAGATTATATGCTCTCTGATGCAATGGATGTGATTTTATTAATGAGGAAATGTTGAACCTGATTTTTGTCTCTTCAGAGTTTTGGAACGACCGGGGGATAAATATATATAGAAAGTGCATCCTTATGGTTACATGGGGGAGTGTTAGGGAGGAAAGAAATAATAGAATATTTAGAAATATAATGGCCTGTAAGTATGGAACCATGTTGTTTTCCTTTTTGCTATTTGGGTTGCCAATTCAAAATGGGCAGCAGCATATAGTCTAAGGGAGTGGATTGTGTACTGGAGAAGCATTTTGAACTGTTTCTGTTAATGTAGGGACTGTTGATCCCTGGCTTCTATTATTATTGTTATTGTAAATATATCTAGTTTGATGTAAAGAAAAAGGTTTCCCTCTTGTCCTTGGACACAGTTTTCATCATAGAAATCATAAAAAGTTTATGAAGGATCATCAGCATCATTATCATCTTCAACATCACAATGATTTAGCACCAGTGAGTCTTGTCCATCATCATGGATACTATTCTCAATTGTCCAAGCAATAACACTTGCGATGCTTGACCTCTTCAGCATCAATCTAATGATTTGACGGTGTTTGGGTGGCAGATCTACCTAGACATGCTCCTTCAGACGCCTTATCATGACAGTTTGCTTAAGCAACTCACTCAACTCTTCCATACGAATGCCCTTTGAGAAATCCTAAAAAACTTTTCCTTGAACTCTTGGAACAAATGTTCTTTCACAATAATTTTTTTGCAAATTCATATTTGTCCATTCCCAGCAAAACAGGCCATAATATATTTACTTGATGAAAAGTATCATATGGTCTTGACAAAGGTGTCCCAGAAAGTAGAACCTTGTGCTCGACTTTTGTTGCCACATTTGGGATAGCTTTAATCTTTTCTGGCTCTCCCATTTTCTTTGCACATTTGTATTTCGTCAACAATTGAAAACGACCATTCTTGATTCACAATGCTCTTTTGCAAACGGTGCAACATTGTATATGAGATAACCACAACTTTTGCAACCTTGTTAAATGAGCACAACAAGATTATCTTGATGATCAAACACTAGATGGATATCTTTTGGTGAACAAAAGCGGACCCAATGCTCCAGTTCTTCTGTCCAAGAAAATTGCAAAATAGTTGGGCAAACGAGTAAAGGACCCTCATTCATGAAACAACATGCAACAACAATTGCCTGAATAGTTTTCCCAAGCTCCATTTCATCTGCGATGAGAGAGGTCCCACCCCTTTGTAAACTGAATCTCTCACCAAGTTGAAAAGGAAGAAGTGCATCTAATAAAATCTGTGGCAGTTTATTTATCAATGCATCAACTTCATTGTTGGATAAATGTTCTAGCATGCAAGGTATCCATTGCCAAGCATGAAAGCAAGGAGAAAATTTCTGGACAAATGTTCCAGTGTTCTCCATGGGATGTCTTGCAATCAATGGCTTTTATTGTTTGTAGACATCTTTGTACAGTTTCATACTCCCTTCGCTCATAAACACATACCATTCCACCAACCTGATTTTGAGTGTAATGTGTGGGCAAAACAGATGAAATCCAAGAAGTCAGTTCGTACCATCACTCGGCTTCCCCGGGATACAGAAATGGCAGCAGCGGCTCCGGCATCACATAGGAGTCCAGAGAGCAAATCTCAAGCCTAACACGAAATGTTTATGGAGAAGGGTCTTTTGGAGTTTGGTGGAGATGTTAGATACTTGCATTCCAGGCTCTGAAGGCATATTGTGAAGAGTGGAAATCTTGTGGCACCTGAAGGGCTTCCATTTGTCTTCACTAAAGGAATCTGCTGCCCCGACCACCTTGCGCTTCTTCTTCTCTTGAGCAACAAGTCTGTTGGCTTCTGCTCTTTGCCTTTGCTGCTTAGTGATGGTGTCCATGGTTCACGCAGCACAATAGGGTTGATGTATTTGAGGAGGTTTTTCAAGAAAGGTGCACCAGTTTTATATGTTTGCAGTTGCAGGGAAAAGAAGGCTTTGGTTTGTGTTCAAACTTTAAAATGAAGCCCTTCCTCCCCTCGTGCCAGCTGAAGTGATTTTTTAACAAATGCTGTTTATATACTTGCTCTACTTCCTTAGAACTTAATCAAGATGCACCTTATATAGATCTCTCCTAGATTTCCTTTCTTTTCTTTTCTTTTTTTTTTTTCTTTTGGTTTGGATTTCCTACACTTGTCTTTCTGTTAAAAAAAATTAGCTGTGTAAAACTGAATTACTTTGGATATCCTATGAACGATCTCTTAATTTTTCATAGGATTAGTAATTGTCCCCTTTCGAAGGGCTATTCTATGTTGAAATAGGTGAGAGGGTGGGGCAACATCTTGTAATTGGGAGGCGTGGGGTGTTTTTTGGGAGTTTTTCTTTTTTGGGGTGGAGGTTTCCCCTTGTTGTATTCGTTTTTTTTTATCTCAATATGAATAAAATAGCCCGTTTCCATTGAAAAAAAAATTTTCTTTTTCTTTTTCTTTTCTTTCTTTTTTATTTATTGAGATTTTGCATATGCAACCAATTTTACTGTTTTTGATGATATTTTGTGCTTGTGATTGTTGTTACTTTATTTTTCTTGTTTGCTCATAGTTCACTGCCTTTATACGTAATTGTTCTTGCAAGTTAATGGACGTCTGCATGATAAATAACTTCGTTTGTCCTGCAGTTTGAACCTGAAACTTCTAGTGCAATGGGTTTTGGCTTCCGATGTGGATTTTTAGGCCTCCTTCACATGGAAATTGTTCAGGTCTTGTTCTTTTTGCAAATATATGAGTCTTTGTTCATGCTTTTGACTCATGCTTCTAGTCCGGGTCTTTTTGCAAATATATGAGTCTTTGTTCATGCTTTTGGCTCATGCTTCTAGTCCTGGTCTTTTGGCCCATGCTTTGTTGAATGTTTTTACAACAGGATGAATTCCTGGGAGGATGGTTCAATTTTACCTGTAGATCATTGTTAAACATTTGACTGATTTTAAAGTTTTGACAATTTAGTCCAGTTATCCTTTTAATAATATGCAATTTCCCACATAATATTAGCTTTTTTTTTTTTTAATGATGATAATTTTTTGTGAAGAGATTACCAAACCAATTGATTGCAAAGCTTCTTCATACATACATAGTTTAGCTCTTGATAGAGTGGAGTGGGGGATGCACATAATACATCTATATGCAAATGCACATGCTACATGTATGCATAAATACATTTATAATGTCCTTATATGTGCATAGTATTGCATGATATTTGTGGAGAGGGGGAGAGATTCTAATGATATTTGCATGGCAATATTTCTGAATATATATTGTTATGTGGTAATGTTAAACAACTTGCAGTTATCCTACTGTTATTGGCATTGATGTAATTTTTTTTTCTGATAAATACTCAAAACGCATGAGGTACAAACGCTAGTTTTATATATGATTGAGGACCTTATTTTGATGAGGTGGTTAAGGCTTAAAAGCTAAATAGCAAATCTATATATTTGTAAAGCATTTAATATGGAGTTAGACACATAAATGCAGTTGACTGACAACAAATTTCAACTTTCAGGAAAGGCTTGAAAGGGAATACAATCTTTCGCTGATAACTACTGCTCCAAGTGTTGTGTATCGCGTAAATTGCGTAAATGGCGATACTGTAAATTCTGCTTGATCCTTTCACTCTGAAAGTTATTTCATTTGGCAAAAGTTGCTTGATGGATATTTATGTTTATGTATGCATATTTTTTCGGTCATTATATATATATATATATATATATATATCAATTTATTTTGTTTTTTATTATTTTGAAATCTGGACGTAAATGCAGTGTGGCACTGTTCTCACAGTTAGCACGTGTATAAGATTTATGTTTTAATTAAAATGTTTTTTTTTTTTTTTGTGACACATGATTATTATTTATACCATGAAGATGTCAAGTATTCAACTATGTTGGATTTTTCTGTTTTATATATCATCACTCAATGGGATGATATGGTTGTAACTTCTCAAACTAATAAATGCACTATGAATTTAAGATATCCAATCCCATTTCACAAAATCGAATGTGAAAATATGTCAAATGCCCACTGCCCTAAGTTTTTTCTTAGGGTTTTTGATAATGGAAAGGAATTTATGGTTGTAATTGTAATTCTCAAACTAATAAGTGCACTATGAATTAAAGATATCCAATCCCATTTCGCAAATAGAATGTGAACTTACCCTTGAACTTATGGTCATTAATGATTGTCATGTCTTGCTCGTTGTATTGCATCCATTTATAGGGTGGACATCAAGAAATCGTACGAAGTATGTGGTGCTGTTATTTATACTTCTGAACAAGATAATGAAACCTTGCAACTAGAAATGCACAGACAACTTGAAGCACCATTGTTGATGATGTACTTGTGTTGAAAGGTCTAGTTAATCATGCTTCATTGGTTATTTTGCTCCTCAATGCATTACTTCCGAACTATAGTGAATAAGGAATGACCTTTTGATATATCTGCTATAAACCCAATCTCACCTTTGCTTGTCATTTATATCATTTTATTTTGGAGAGTATAGTCCTCTTGAATTGTCTATTTATATTCTTGAATATTGTTACATTGAGATTTTAATAAAATTCTGATATGCAATTTAAATTCCTGTCAAGTATCTTCTCCGTATCCATGCAACTCTCCCATAGATCAAGCATCTTAAATCACTAATTTATACTTGTTTGAGGCTTTAAATGAGGAAACTTCCTTGGCGAGTAGCCACCTGAACACCGGATCTGGGTTTGCCCAATTGGACAACAATTTTTTTCCTCCTGCATCAACCCTAGTTTATGACTTGCATCCTCTTTTGATCGGAAGTTGATTATTTTGATTTCTTTTCCCTAGCCCTCTTTTCTAGGCACAATTGCTACTTGTCCCTAGACTTCCTTTTTGAGTTTTTATGGAAGCTTATGGAAATCAAGCAAGTCAAAGTTTTCCATATATGACCTAATGCGAGGTGCTGCTTCAGGTAACTTGTTCATATGCTCCTTCACCATTATCCATAACAAATTCTTGATTTTTGCTTTGTTGAAGGCGGTAGCAATTTGTTGATATAGTGGTGATGAAGGAGCCCACTCGCATGAGTAGGCTTCAACCTTACTACTTCCGTAGCTCCTTTGATGTCTTCCAATTTGGTCTTTTCAACTACTGCCATGCTCTCCTCATGGGGCTGCACACCCTCTTCTTGTTCACAAATCAAACTGTACTGGAATCAGCCACATTGAGTTTTTTCTGCAATCCATGATTGAGTTTGTGGAGAATGTTGCCCCTTGCAGCTAATGTGTCCTCACTACTATCCCTTAACTAGATGTTGAGTACACTTGTGTAATCATCATAAGCCGAATGCGAGAGAATATGGGGAGATTGTGATGGCTTCAAGTCTCCCTATTCATTGAACAATCTTTGGAAGAAAAAAAAAAGATCTTTAATACAACTTCATTTATGTTGTCAAGAAACTTTGAAAGAACTCAAGATAAGCAAATGCCATTAGTTTCTTCCTTATTCGAGAAAGTTTTCTTTCTTCTTTTTCTTTTTTTTTTGGCCTATTTGAAATGAAAAACAATATCGTATAATAGGTTCGCATACTGATCCTGTTATTTATTAGTGCAATGAATGTCCAAAATTTGTACCTCATATAGGTTGAATGCTCAAATCCATCTTTACTCCCTGAACCTGGGAAAAGGAGGTCCATTGAAGAACCATTTGTCAAGGTTAGTTTTTTTTTCTTTTTTCTTTTTTTTTTTTTTGCTTATATTATTTTATCCTTTGTCTTTCACTCTTTCTTCTTTTTATTGTTATTATATAATATAGAGGGGCCACAGGGAGGGGGGACAATCTACTTGGCCTTGTAATGGCAAGAGCCTTGTGCATTGGGCGACTTTTCTTTTCCTTTGACTATCATACCTGTGCATCTGTTGAAACATGACCATAGAAGGCATGTAGTTGATTCTATTCAATCTTGTAGATTGAAATGCTTACGCCAAAAGAATACATTGGCTCTCTAATGGAGCTAGCTCAAGATCGAAGGGGCGAGTTCAAGGAAATGAAATATGTGACTGAGAAAAGAGCATCAATCATCTACGAATTGCCACTAGCTGAGGTAACTTCCCTATTGGATCTAGCTTAAGTGGAAATGAAATATGCTTATGCCCTTTCTTTTGTTCCTAATGGCTAAGAAATAGTACATTATTTATCTAACTCATTTATTATATAATTATTTATCTATCTATTTTTTGCAGATGGTTGGAGACTTTTTTGATCAGCTAAAATCTAGAAGCAAGGGATATGCTAGCATGGAATACTCTTTTGTGGGGTGAATGCTTGTATCTTTCATTGTTTTCCTTCTCTTTTCTTTCTTTTGTATGTTTTTGAAAATGAATTGAGAAATACATGTAATGGTAACTATGGTATTTCATACTAATGTTTTTGTTAATCGTTTGTTGTTCTTTGATTGCTAGGTATCGAGAAAGTGAATTGATAAAACTTGATATTCAGATAAATGGTGATCCTGTTGAACCATTGGCGACCATCGTTCACAAGGATAAGGTGATTCTGTTAGTGCTAGTTACATAGGGCAAACGAAAGGGTAAATTGATGCGTTCTATTATTGTTTGGCATTATGGAGTTTCTTCCCTAGGGAGGTAATGGTGCGGATTTCGGAGACAGGATATTGATCTAATTCTTTTATTTTCATGTTGGGCCTCAGCATGTTATAGTGGAAAATCCTTGAGTAAATAAGTTTTAGAAGTGTTGTGGAGTGCAGTTGTCTTTTGTTGGAATCTAGGGCAGGGTGTAAATGATGATTGACAAGTGTTTATGGTCTGAATTTGAGGTGGGAATGAAGTAGGTTTTGGGAAAAATTGGCTGAGGTCAATAGTCTGTATGATGAAAATTGGTAATCAGTTGTTCACTGTAATGGAGTCTGCAACCTAAATGAGAAACAACACTGCATTTGTTTAACCACAAGTGCAGGAGGAATTTCAAAGGACTAATAACAGAGATGCAACTTTTTATACTTTTAAGACACCACTTTAGCTATCTGTGAGCAGCAAGGGCTTTCTTGATTGTTTCATCCATATTCCATACAACTTTGGTAAGGGTGTGACTGGAGAGAAATATGAAAGTCTTTGAAGAGCAGATATGAAGATCAAAGGTCTAATTAAGTTTGCTTGTTAACTAGTCAAACCAAGTTAAGATATTCCAGAGTCTTTCCCAGTTAATTAAATGAGATTTGTTACACAAATCCACTTCATCTGTTCTGATCTATCAATGAGTCAACTGACACCTTCACATAGTCTGATTAAAGTAAATTAGGAGATATAGGAGTGTTTCCCAATTTATTATATGAGGTTGGTCACATGAATCCACTTCAGCTAGTCTGCTATATCAATGAGTCAACTAACACCTTCATATAGTTTGATTAAGGTCAAATCATGTCCTAATTGATTCAACACGGTTTACACTAGTTATCAAGCACATTAACACAATCATCTAGCTTCCTTTGGTTTTGGGCCCATCTGTGTTCATAGCTCGGCACATCTTCTTAGCATAGGCTGGGTTTGAGATAATAAAGAAAAAAAAAAAAAAACCTTCTGTCAATTATTTTCTTACTTTTCAATTTCATTCATGCAAAATTCTGGTGGCAATTCTACATTTCAGGATAGTGATGTTGTTGGCACATTAATAATAAATGATCATCCAAATAATAATAATAATAAAAAAAAGGCAAAAACATTAGTTTCACATGATGATGAAAATAAATTGTTACATGTTTGTTCTGGCTTTCTCCTCTATAATAAAATTTAGCATTTCTTTAAAAAGACAAGAAATTGTCACACATAGATAAAAAAGCCAAGACATTAGAGCCTCATGTTTAGAGAAAAACGTGAAAAAAAAATTATCTCAATGGTCATGCATCAATTGCTTGCTGAAAAAAACATCCTGACACATGTTTGTTTTCATCTAAATCATTCAATGGAAAAATACAGGTTTAGACTTAGTGGGCAACCGCCTGGTTGACGTGCTCATTTAAAATCAATGAAGCATGTGCTATTTTTGCAGGCATATGCAGTAGGAAGGGCTTTGACACAAAAACTGAAGGAGCTTATACCACGCCAAATGTTTAAAGTGCCAATCCAAGTAAGACTTGTTTCTTCATCATTGACTAGTTAAAATGGCTATTCAAAAGAAATATGCCACTTGCTGTTTTATCAAAAACTCTTTATCAACTTTATTTCCTTATGTTTCTTTAAGAAAGGGAAATTGATTGATTTTCTTTTCCAAGGGCATTTCTTTCAACTTGAACGAAAAGTCTATGTGCTTCAATAGAATTTCCTTCTTCTAAGTAAGAAATTCCACAATATAAGACTTCCAGAAATGTTTATGAATCACAAGAAATGTTCTATTAAAGTAAATAAAAGGCCAGAGAATTGGGAAAGTAGATGATTTTGATAGTGAAAACTCTAAAGGCATTGTAAATAATGTTTCTGGTCATTTAAGTGATGATGGAGTGCAGCACTCTAAAGAGGAAGCACATGCACTAGAGTGGCAACAATATTACCTAGAATTGGACTAAAGGACACACAGTCACTCAGAATTGTAGATTGATAGATTTAGGGTCCATATGTGATGAACCTTGTGGCGGAGAGGGACACAAGAGGATTACTAGGTGTATTAATAGTTGTTTCACTGTTCAGTTTGCATTTTTCTTAATGTCCTTTTGGTTGTTGTTAATCGGTAGAATACAGAGACAATCTTTACTTTAGGTCATCTTGATGTCAAAAGTCCAATACTGAAACTTCCTTGTGTTCAAGATTCTTCTCAATGTGTGGTCTCCATTCAAAAGTTATCCATAATATTTTCAACTTAAATTACAAGTTTCAAACATCTGACTTCTCATGTGTTATTGTTCCTAGGTAATCGTCATGATCATTTCCTAATACAAAGGATCAGTCGGTCCACACCTCCACTTAGTTTAACCCAATAGAGGTTGTGTTCAGACTAGAAAACAAAGAGTTCTATGTCCCAAAGGAGATTATAGGAACCAGGCTTGGATTAAGGATAACTATCAAGTGAAGAGCTACAAAGATAAGGTTGGAGACGGAAAAGATGCAGTGGCTGAAGGAACAGGTAGCAGAGCATTGCAAGTTCAGACAATGGCTTAAGGGAGAGGGTAATACTGTACTTCTCCAGATGATCAAGAACAAGAGAGACACTAACCTGCAATTATCAAAAATAGAAGGGGTTTAGGGTCTGTTACATTTTATTCCTGACAGAAAAAAGAGGTCATAATTGATGTTGGGTGTAGCTTTGTTCGAAGTTAGCAGAAAAAATTGGCCAAAACAAGTATAAAACTGGTACAGGTCAAGGGGTGACTCCTCAATGTTACAACACAAAAAACAAAGTACAAAACCTAGAATTCAAATGAAACTCATGACCATTTCCCTATGTGATCATCATCAACCAATAGTGGAGGTGCAAGCCAACTGACCTTTTCCACAAAGAAATGGTGAAGAAATGAAAGGATCGTGATGATTACATGGGGACAATTACAGTCATAGGAAAGAGTCATTTCATTTAGTTTTTTCTAATGTATGGGGAACATAGGTGGAACTCTTGTAATGGAATGACACATTTTGATAAAAACCAGCAATGTCTGGGTTTAAGTGACATTTTACTGCTAATTACAAACTCATCCGTTGATTCTTCAACTTCAATTGGTTCAAACCTCCACTTAGATTCATTTAAGCTTCCTTCTAATCATGAGTTGATCACCTAGGTTTAGGTTCATAAGCAATAATAGTTTTCCTATAAAGACTTGCTTTTTGGCGGCTGCTCCGATGTGTTCCAGTAAGCAAGCCATTGTCCATGAATTGCCTACTCATTCTTCAATAGGCGTGCAGTCAAATCCTTGGTGGCTTCCCATTGGTTGGGAGCTTAACCAATGGGGGTGGAGGTGAAACTAAATTTTGACTAGAGTTTAGATTCTAGCTTAATAGTTTGACACTTGATAAGCAAGTTATGAGATACAAGGATTGGATGTTCAACATCTCTCTTAAGTTTTGGCCATTAAAACTTGAAACTAATTTTGAGAAGTCCAACTCAATGGGCAAAGTAAACAAAAAAAAAAAAAGAAAGAAAGACGAAGAAGAAGAAGAAGAAAAAGAAAGAGAAAAAAAATATATAAAAGTTTTAAAAGAAAATATTAGAGGAAATCTGGGGATGGTCCATGTATATATATATTGAAACAAGTATGATAATATGCTTCAAACATATTAAGTTATGAAATATCCTAATATAAATCATTATGTGTTATCTCAATAATGTTTCTCGCTCATTGTGTCAGTAGCTTGCTCTTTTGCAACTTCTACTATAATGTCTATACAACACATGCATAAGAGATTTATGGGATGATTACTTATTGTTGTTAATTGCATTTTTGTTCGATTATTGAAATCAATAACAGAGTTTTTAAGCATTTTTTGTTCAAAGAGAAGCAAACTATTCTTTATTTTCTTAATGGTTACATTCACTCTTCGGTGCACGTCTACATCCTTTTTTATTAACATAAGGATGGGAGAACAATTTTCCAATGCAAGGAAAAGTGACCAAGACACACTTCTTATTTTTGGCCAATCTCACTAGACATTACAGCTGACATATAGGGCCTTTCTCCTTCAGATTTGAGCATGTCTAGTCGAGTTATCCATCCTTCAAAAATCTGATTTCCCCATGCTGGAACCAATGGGCAAAAGTTCAAATGGGTGAAAGAAGAAGAAGTTAATTTGAAGTACTTCCATTAGGTTCTGAGCATTCAAAAATCGTGGAATATAATGTCAAAAATGGAAAATAGTGTGGGGGAGGTAGTGGAAGGCCCTAAACATATTTCCTCGTTGATTGAAGAGCATTTTGCTAAAATTTTCTCCTCAACTTTAAAGGCAGGTTGGGGATTGATGGTATGGATTGCCACCCCATAGATGCACACCATTCACAGTGCTTGAAGCCCGCTTTATTCTTGAAGAAATAAGATTAGATGTTTTCTGGTATGATGTAGAAAAGCCCCAAGACTCAATGGATTTACCATGAAATTCTAACAAACTTTTTGGGAGTTGATCCATAATGACCCTCAAGCAGTGGAAAAATTCTTCCATGATAGAATAGTCAATTGGTACACAAGTGATACGTACATTTGCACATTCCATAGAAGGTAAATGCAGCAGATGTATCAGATTATAGACCACTGAGCCCAACAACCGACCTGTGTAAGATTATTGCCAAAGTTTTAGCCAACACGTTGAGCGGGGTTATTTGCAAATACAGTTGCAAAAACATAGTTGGCCTTCGTTCAGGGACGCAACATGACTGATGCACTATTGACTGCAAATGAAACAAAGTAAGATTGGAGATGTTGCAGGCAGAATGGTATTGTCCTAAATGTAGATTTTGCAAAAGCTTATGACTTTGCCAAACGTAGCTTTCTTGATTATGTATTGGAAATGAAAGGTTTTGGCCCAATGTGGAGATCGTGGGTTAAAGGATGCTAGACTTCTGTTTCCTGCTCCTTTTTGAATGGCAGGCTGAGGGGCAAAATAATGGGCTCTCATGGTTTAAGGAAGGGGGATCCCTTATCACATTTCCTCTTGTCTACTGGTGGCTGATACACTTGCGATCTAGTGAGCAAGGAAAAAGAGAAATTAGTTCTATAAGCTTTTGAAGTAGGGAAAGATAGTCCATATTTCCAAACTCTTCTTCATTAATTCATGATGGAACTAGTCTGGCTACAACAATGGGGATCATTAAAAGCTTCCGTTTCATATCTGAACTAAGTATTAACCACCGAAGGTGCCAAATTGCCATTGATTAGCCTTAACAAGCTCAAAACTATGGAAAACATCTAAAAACGACTTCCTTCATATACATTACATCCATCTATATGTATTATGTGCAGGGACAGGTAGGAAACTGTTCCGAAAATGCAAGGTGACAGCTGAGGTGTGGAGTCAATGGACCCAACAGCATAGCACAATCTGTCCTCCATCTGCAAACAATCTATTTCAGATTCCGGATGTAGCAGAGATGACTCAAATTCGTCAATATTGAAAGGTGATTTTGACGGCGGTGTGGTGCACTATTTGGAAGGAGTGAAACAACAGACTATTTTGGGACAAGAAGATGTCAGTTGGAATGATGTGGGAGAGATCCAACATTTTGTTTGCTAGTTGGATCTGTAGTTTTAAATTAGGGAAGGAATATAGTTTTGGTGATTGGATTTGTAAAGGAGGGGCTATTCTTCAATCTTTTACAATATGTACTTAAGTCCAGATATCTCATCTGGCATATTATAATATCTTTTATTATTAATATAGTTTATGTTTCTAAAAAAAAGGTGCCACATTGCCAGGATTAATCTTGAAGGCTAGAGGCCCAAAAAATGGGGCCCATCATTAAAAGTTTATCAAAGAAGTATGCCAAGTTTAATCAGTCAGAAAATAGTCTGGTGGGGCTTTCTACCAATGGGCTAGGGAAGTTGCAAATTTTGAATAAACGTGTGGTGTAGCAACTGAGTGGGTTCAGATGAAGGTGACCCAATTGAGGTGGACTCTAAACCCTGGGTTGAGAATGAAGATCCAAAAGGTAATTTGTTAGACTCTAAAGCAAATATGAATTATAAGAATGTGCCAATGACTTGCTGGGTAGACAATGTGGATGATGCCATATCCTCTAGTGCTTCTCTCCAATGGAATAAGGTATGCTACATTTTTGTTGTTAACAACAATTTTGACAATGTTGTTGCAGAACCACAAGCTCCTTGAGTTCGCCCTCTCATCTTTTCTACTCATAAGATCATGGAACCTATCTCACTTGAACAACGGGATGGAAATATAGGTGTGGAGATGTAGAATGAAAAGGATTTGTTTTAAAAACTGGGCTAGGTTTGGACAAAGGCTTCAAAAATAGGGTACGTGGATCTTGATTTTTATTTACTAAAAGATTACATTGAACAATACTATTTTATCGTTGATTACTTGATTTACTATTGGTTGTGGTTGAAATATACAATTTGAAGACTTTTTTTTTATAATTTTGTACCAAGAAATACCTCTAGTTATTAAATATCTTGCTATCTTATATCATTTAATTGATTATCTACTTGTGTTGTTACATATGAAAAAATTATTAGATTTATTTGATTTTAGTCCATTAGATACCCATGATATTAAAATTTTTTAAGTATCAAATTGCTAGGGGAAGGTGACATCTAATTATTTTGTGTAGTATTTAATAATTTATTGGGTACATGTTATTAGTTAGAACTAGACAAAATGGACAAAACTGGACAACTTGATTTTTCAAACATATGGTATGGAGGAACATGTGTTACCTCTTTTTTAAACTGGGCCGAGTACGGACATAGTATATATTTGTTAGTAGAGAGCATTGTCCGTACCCATACTCGTCCATACCTGAATTTTTGCCACCCCTAATGGTGATGCATGTGCATCCTAGACAAAACTACAAAGGGGCTTTGCTCATTCAAAGAAGATTGTCTCTTGGAATAGTAGGGGATGTGGGTCCAAGGTAAAGATGCCCACCATCAGAGAGTCTCTATGTTTAATGAAGTCACCATTGTGGCCCTTCAGGAGATCAAGAGGGAGAAGATGGAATTGTCTCTCAGTTAGAAGATATGGAGATACAAATTTGTGGATCGGGCCATTCTATTGGCAGTAGGCTCTGCGAGAGGCATCTTGTTAGAGTGGGGTACACACACGGTGGACTTCATTGAGAGTCTGAGACTTTTCGATGCTCCTTCTCTAACTTGTCATAGGGTGATTAGAAGTTGACATGGTCTTTAGGAAAACAAGAATGATGTTGGGCTATGTCCTAAAGCGACCTATGGATCACCATAGAAGTTTATTTATTCCATATATTAATGCTTCATGCCACATCTCAAAGCAACTCTTGGCAATGGTAGCAAAATCAGGTTTCTGAAGGATATTTGTTGCGCCTAGACTCACTAAAACAGTTATCCCTAGATTATATTCATTATTAGGCTTACACAAGGCCATGGTAGATCAGTTTTGTAGTCATACTTCTAATAACCATATTGTTTCGCATGATTTGAACCTACGCTTCACTTGAAAAATTCTTGGCCATGCGCTTGAAGAATTTCAACAGATGTTAATAGGTTCCATTGTTCTTGTGATCCTTGAAAATAATTTTCTACTAGATCATTCTTTCACACTCTGTCCTCAAATAATTTTCCACTAGACCATTCGTTCACACTCTGTCCTCAACTTCTGTGCATCTCTTCAATTACCATTTTTTATTTGGACAGCAAATGTGCCACTCAAAGCCAAAACACTTGGGCGGCTCATTACTCTTCAAAAAGTTAATTGAGTAGATACTCTTCAACGCTATTTTCTTAATTGGACCCTTTGTCTGTCATGTTGTATATTGTGCAAAGAGTCTGAGGAACTTTAAGGCATCTGTTCTAGGAATGCAATTTGGCAAAGAACATCTAGGCTCATAAGTTTGGAAAATGTGATTGTCTGCATACTCCAAACTAACTCTTTTTTCTATTCCTAATTACTTAGGTGTATGCAAAAAGTATTGGGTTTGTATCTATTTTGTTGTTCAGTGGTCAATATAGGCAAAAAGGAAATGTAGGATTTTTAGCGATCTCACTTCTTCAATTGATGAGGTTTATGATCAAATTTTATTTTTGTTCACCCAGTGGATAAGTGCCTTTAAATTGCCGATGGGTATTCCTTTGGGAGTTGGCAACATGATTGAGCCAGCATTTTGGTATCTTTGTAATGGGATATCTTATCCCTCATATAATGTAATATTATATGTCTTGTCAAAAAAGAATATTTCAGTTTTCTAAAATCTCTTATCCTTTTTTTTTAATAAAAGGAGTTTTAGGTAGTGTTTGTTAGTATTTTTTCAACCTCTTATTTTAATAAGTCTTATTAAAAAAGAAGTTTTTAAAAATTAGAATGTTCGATAACATCATTTTTTTCTCTTATTTTGTTAAGTCTTTTTATTAAAAAGAAGGAAAACGTCTTAAATAAAAATTAAATTTTTTTACTTTTTTTAAATAAGCGCTAATCCTCTTTTGTAGGAAGAGGTTTCGCATGATTCGTGATAGGGTATATTTTTTAAAAATACCTAAAATAACCTTTTTTTTATTTTTTTCATCAAAACTATCCTCTTCTTCTAGCTTTCTACAGTCACATTCATGCAGGGCTCTATCTTTCAAAGAGAGAGAGAGAGAGAGAGAGAGAGATCGAATAAAGGTCTCTTCACCATTACAGAGTTGTTGGTCAAGAGATCGGAGGGACAGCCAAAAACCAAGCCACCGCCTTCACCACTACAGAGTTGTTTGTCAAGAGCTCGATCACTTGCCAAAAAATAAGACCGATAAAGGTCTTTTCCTCCAAGAGAGGCAAAGGAAAGTGGGAAATCACGAGGAGAGACGAAGCTGCATACGCGATCCATGAGAAGCCTGCGAAGTCCGGCCACCAACCAGCAGTTGAATGGGAGAGATTCGCCGATGGAGGGATGATCTCCAAGTTGATCAGTTTGAGAGGTAATTGGTCTGATTTATACAGTCGTTCTTATCTCATTCACGCAATTCTCTGCCTTTCAAAGAGAGAGAGAGAGAGAGAGAGAGAGAGAGATAGAGGTTTCTTTACCACTGCAAAGTTGTTGGTCGAGAGATCTAAGGGAAACCGAAGACCAAGCCACCGCCTTCACCACTGCAGAGTCGTTGGCGAGAGCTTGATCACTTGCCGAAAAATAGGACCGATAAAGGACTTTTGCTCTGAGAGAGGCGAAGGAAAGTGGTAAATCACGAGGAGGGACGAAGCTGCGTACGAGATCCATGAGAAGCCTGCGAAGTCGGGCAACCAACCAGCGGTTGAATGGGCGAGATTCACTAATGGAGGGACAATCTCTGATTTGATCAGTTTGAGAGGTAATTGGTTAGAGAGCTTGCTGGCAGTGATCGCTAGGTCGTCGTTTGATTTCGACAACCAAGCGGTCTGGTCACTACCAGTATTATTACTGCTACTACTGGCCTTCTCTACCATCGTTTTGTTTCTATAAAAAAAAAAAAGCATATAGCTAACAAGGTGAAAGAAGAAGGGGAAAGAATAAACTCTTGAGAAATGGTTTGGCCCTCGTGATTTTCCATAAGGATGATTTGGTCCTGTACAGCTAGCTACCTTCTAAATTTTGATATTGTCGATGTCATCACGGTTTTTCCAAATAAACGCCTATTTTGTACAAAAGCATCGTATGGTGGTTGTTGAAGTAAATACTCATATGTTGTTCCAATTCCAAGAGAGAAAACTAACAGTAAGAGATTTCTTTGCTGATAAATTTTAATTTAAAATATCAAATCCATTTGTTTTTGGTTATTAGTTTTCTAATTTTTGAGAGGTACCTACTTTGCAGAGATAACTCCAACTGCATCAAATAAATATAGTCACACTCACGCTCAAAATAATATTCAAGCCACAGCCTTAATTTACTAAAAATATAAAAAGAAAAAAATTATTTATTTTATATGTTCATATCATTAATAATTTTATTATATAGTACAATTAAATTTTTTTAACAAATTTTTTATATAAAAATAATATTTTTTTTTATGCAAATGACATAAATTACCCTTATAATAAGAGATGAATAAAAGTATGTCAAACTTGTTTATCAAACACTCTACTCTTAAATTAGAGCTTTTAGTTTATTACTATCAAATACTCATTTTTAAATAAACTTTTATTTAATTAGTTCTACCACAAAAAGTCTTAAAAAATGAGTACTAAATATTTAAGAAGTAGGGTTACCAAACAAGCCCTTATAGTTCTTTGGATTGTTACAATCACAAGATCTGATTACATTTTGTCACATATTTTCCTAAATTGGATTGGAAGTTACTAGGGTACAACAGACATACAGGAACTCAAATTTAGCGTCCAATTGGAAATGAAAAAACCTCTGGCCACCGGTGAAACAAACCTCCATAGGCTAGCTGAAAGTTTTACTTCCTTCTAAGGTTGAGGCATATCTTTCTCTTCTCCTCTAAAGGATTTGCTATTTCTTTACAGTCAAATCGCCCATAGTGTTGAAAAGGAAAGCAGTTTGCCCTATTCCTTTCTCATCATTGTCCGTGAGGATAAGTGGTTGAATCTTAAACCTTTTTTCACTTCTAAAGGTGGGTCAAACCTTCTATCCAAGCAAAGAAACCATTCTCTCCAAAGTGTCTTTGTGTATAGGCATAAAAAGAATAAGTAATCAATTGCTTCCTGGTCTTAAAAGCAAAGGCTGCATCTGTTGGCGGATAGGCACATAGTAACCTCCATTGCTAAACATTCTTTATATTCAACTTTCAATAAGCCAGGGCCCACCGGGAGATTTGTACTTTAGATGGAACTTTTGCCAACATATAAGATACTACGGAGGCAGGCTGTTTTGTGTTTGGTGTAACAAATATGATAGATAAGAGCAGCTTGTGAATTCCTTTGATGGGTCAAGGGTCCATAGAATACTATGGGTTTGTTGGATGATGTGACATTGTTTAATTTATCTTAAAACTGTATTATCTCGTCTAATTCTCTGTTAATCAATCCTGTAAGTAAATGAAGTTTCCATGATAAGCTGTTTTGGCCATTGGTTAGTGGTTGATTTAGGAAGACGGAAATGTGATGATTGTTATAGGTGGATAGCTTTTAGACATTTGACAAACTCTCTGTCAACCGCAGGTTATCCATCCACCTATCCTCCTGGAATTTGAGCTTCTTGTCAGTCCCTCTTTTAGCCTAGCAGTGATTGAGGGACAAGGGATGAAATAAATTTCTATGGGCTTTTGTCAGTAGGTGCACATCGCCTGCTCACTTCCTCCATTGATAACTAACCAAGGCGGCTTGATATCACTCTCACCCATAGAGAATCTGGTTCTTTAAAAAACCTCCACATCTATTTGCAACAAGTGATACATTCCTTACAGAAATATTCTCAATCTGCAGTCCACCTAAAGTTTTTATTACGATGTTTTCTCAACTTAATGTTTATTCTTGTACTATGTTCAATTGGCATCTTTTTTTGACAGGCATGCATAGGTTCCAAGGTCATTGCTAGTGAGTCTTTGTCAGCAATTAGGAAAGATGTTTTGTCCAAATGTTACGGTAAGCTAAATCCTCACCTGAAAAGGTTCTTTTTGATAATTGTATCAAATTTTTGCCTTATAACATACACATCATCTATGAAATAGCTTGTTGGGTTTTAGTTTTGTGGCCATGTTTTCTTTGAGCTGAAGGATCCTTGCAATTTCTAGTAATTTGATATTTATTATAGGTGGTGATATTTCAAGGAAAAAGAAATTGCTGAAAAAACAGGTATTCATCTTTCACATTTCTGATAATAGGTCTAGATCTCCTAATAAAGCTTTACTGTTACTACTGCTTAAAGATGTTAAAAGGACTTCTGAGCTACATTGTTCTGTTTTACTTTATTTTCAAATGTATATCTTTCCATGTGGTTAACTGGTTATTAGTTTCATTATCTTTCTTAAAGATAAACACCTATCTTTCAAGAATGTATATGAAATATCCAGTTCCTAACTTAGATTAGGATAGTGCTTCACCACTTACTTAAAAGACTGTAGTTTACACCATTACCAATTGCAGTTTTCAGCAAAATTATAAATGTAATTCCTAGTTTATGGACTCAAATTATCATCAAGGGCTTTTTATTGTTTTCGGTTTTCATCTGAAAAAGGTGGATAAAGAAGAAAATCAAATAAGAGTCATTTGTTGGAAACTTTATTCGGTCCTTGTCCATGCACCTGTTGCACATCTTATGCATGGGGAATGCAGAGGATATTATTTGAATGAAGATTATTCTAAAATGAGTCCCTTTAATATTATGCAGAAAGGCATTTTCAGTTGTGGAAGCCTTTTTTTTTTGTGTGTGTTGTGATTACATTTTGATTCTTTTCATTCATATATACTGTTTAGAGTGTTTAATAGCTACTCATGCAAAGTCTGGAAAGTTAAGGCAGCCTCTAAATGGTTTCTGAGTGTTTCATCATTTCCTGCAATTTCCTTGTAACTGAGCTGGGTAGTTAAAAAGGTTTCTGTGGAACTTATAAAGATGGCTATGATGGTGTTAACCCCAAAAACCATTCACCATCTTGGCTGAATGAGTCTTATGATGTATGGTTTCACCAAAATCAAATTTCTGCTAGTTTGTCCCCATTATCAGACAAAAATATTAGGAATTGATGGCTGTTGACCAACAGAGAATCAACAAAACACATGGCATTGACTAGGTAAGAAGTTCAATAACTATGGGATCAGTATGCACAAAGTCCAGATTGTAGAAGTCTAGGAGCTCAACTGAAATAGGCACAGTTCAAGAAAGTTGAGGAACCCATGTAAGCCAATCACAATTGGAACTGTTAATTTAATACAGGCTTCCTTTCATAACGAGGTGAGGATGAACTGAAAAATGGTGATGATGTATATTCTTGAAGGATTTCAAGTTGAGAGTGCCGCTAGATTAGTTTTACATCAAATATGCTGCTAAATGTGTCTGATCTTTCTTTTAGATACTTCTGGAGAATTTCATTTGTTTATGTTTATTTTCTTGGGCTTTGTCTTTTTTTTTTTTTTATCTTTTTCATGATCTTTTATGGAATAACTGAACCTTCATCTGGCAGGGTATGGAACATTTAAGTTCATAATTTTCTGAACATCTGCTCATCCACAGTTTTGGCCCTGATTATCCTATTCGCCATAGTTGTAACCATAGTAATCCTTCTATTTTGACCTTTTTCATGAAAAAAATATATAAATTTTAGGGTTTTTTGTTTTTTTTTTTTTTTTTTAAGAGGAAACAACAAGGGATCCTGTTGTCCACATTATGTAGACCAATATTCTCGATGCATAAAACCCCATTCTCTGCCATCCTTAAAAAATTAAACCATGCTTAATGCTGTAATCTAACATCTTCTGAGCTCTCAAGTTCAAAATTCTTGCTCATTATGCAATATTGATTTTGATGATATGATTCTGTCAGCAACCTATTATATATATGTGTGTGCATCTGTTGTTTAGGCTGAAGGAAAGAAAAGGATGAAGGCAATTGGTAAAGTTGATGTGCCCCAGGAAGCATTCATGGCTGTTTTGAAATTGGAAAAGGAGGTATTGTGAGACATTCTTATATGCAAGTGTATCAACTTTGAGATAGAAGTGAATACAAATTAATAAAAAGTAAAGTTTATTTTTTGGAAAACATGTTTCTTCGTTGTATTCTTCACTTAAAGATAGTTCTTCAGTAAGCAACAGTGAGCCATTTTGACACTTGAGCATCATAACTGTACCAATCTTGCATTATCCATGTCTTGGTTCCAATCCTTCAAGGGTCTGGTGTCCCATGAAGTAGCAGTGCCAATATTCGTTGTCTTTCCTCAGTGTCCTTAATTAATATGTCAGCATTTGTTCTCTATGAAATGCATTCCATTCTTAACACTTACCACATTGCAGTGCCCTCCTGTATGTTAAAGACTTGAAAGAGGTGTTTGTAACTTATTTTGTAACCTCAGTACGATTGTTATATTTAAAAATCATCAAAGCACTGGTTCTTTAGTCATATGCATGGCATCATCTTAATGAGTTTATAATCCTCTTGAGGGGGAATGCCCTGGAAAACCCAACTTTTGAAACAGACAATGGTTTGAATTTGAAGGGCAATCCTCAAAAGGTGCAGTTCAAAGCATGAGGAATGCATTTGAAGGGTAAGCTTGTGAATTGGAATACAAATACGACCAAAGCCAATGAAATCCATGAAAAGAAGTAATATTTGATTTCAGGTGCTCCAAAAAATATTTTTTTTGAAAAAAAATTAAGACTTCATTTGGTTTAGGATTTACATATATGCAAAATTTTAAAAATGTGAGAGAAAGCATTGAGTTTCTTGAAACTCAAAAATAGTTTTTCAGAAGTAAAAAAGAAAACAAGTTTAAAGGACAATTTTTCTTTTTGGGTTTTCATCTTAAAGGCCTTGTTTGATTGTATGAAAGGGGAACATCTTTTGAGAAAAAAATAGAAATTTTCTAAGGGAAAAGAAATTTTCTTGCGTTTAGTACCTTAACTTTTCTTACAAAATTTTTTTTTTATCAATTTAGGAATTTTTTTTGCCTTTTTCTGATTTTTTTTTTCTACCTACTAAATGGGAAAATAAGAATTTTTTAAGAAGAAAATTTAAAATTTAATGCGTAAGATGTGGTAAATTACCCAATTATCGTTATTTTTCACGAAATAAATCCTATGAAAAAATTCAGCTAAGCAATGAAGCAAGTGACTAACATTCCTAATGTGTTGTTCCTCTCCCTACAACAATGTGCAAGGTGTCACTTGTGAGCTGAATATGAGAACTCTTTACCCTTTTGCCCCAAAACAAAACAAGTCAACAAAGATTTATGCTTAGCTGTTAAGAATAAATGCCTGAGGTAGTCTGCCACCAAAATGAACAGGAAAGGCAAGAGAGATCCCCTTGTCTCAGCCCTATACAAAAAATTTTTGAATGTCACTAAGCTCACACATCCCATCATCCACCTAATCTACTTCTTTTTCGCAGAAGCATTTATCCACTACTTCTATTTGCATTAAGAAGTAAGTCGATGAATGTTTGTCCTGAAGGAAAGCAGAATGTGACGTCTCCACGGTCGAATGAATAATGTTATAAACAAAAAGACAAAACAAAACAAAAATCTTATACACATGTGAACAGTTTTTACAACATTAGAGAGGCTGAGAAAACCCAAGAAAGAAAATTTACCAGAAAAAATGGATTTTGTCATCTCACATAAATTTTGGCCAACAGAAAATGTGTTCATTCCCTTTTGTCCTCTGCTTCTTCCTCTTCCACATCAATGATGCCAGCATCAACACCCTTTCTTTCTTGCTTGACTAAACTGAGATCACCTTCTGGTGATCCTCTGGTTAAAGACTGAGATTCTTCTTCATCAAAATCTTCGCCTACTTCATC